>CAKOAT010114155.1:0-85714 GCA_932364175.1 Eruca vesicaria subsp. sativa
TGACACGTACTAATAGTTTAAACGTTAAATTTTTTGGACTAGCACTTTAAACCTTTAAAGTGATATTTGAATCACAAAAAATCATTCAACTTGACTTACTTGACCACCAATAAAAATTAACCTGTCCAACAGGTAAATATGATGATGTGACGTTTTTTCTCAAAAAATAATAATTATTTAATTAATAAAATAAAAAAATTATAGAAGAAATCAGAAATTAAATATAAATTGAAAAATATTAAAATCAAAAATCAAAAAATTAAATAAAAATCCAGAAAATAAAGAAAAATCAGAAATTTAAATAAAATTTAAAAATAAATTAGATTAAATAAAAATACAGAAAATTATAAAAATTCAAAAATACTAAATTAAATTACAGAAAAGGAAAAAAAAATCAGAAAATAAAAAAAATAAGAAAAAAATCACAAAATATAAAAGAAAAAATTCAGAATCATCCCACTAAAATTACAAAAAAAAAATTGTAAAAAACAATATCATTGTTGATAACAAAAATTTCAAACATATCACTGATGACGATGGTGGATTCTCACATAACCATTAACAATGACGTTTTTGACATATCTCTAATTATTAAAAACCTTGACGATGCGCCTGCTGCAAATGCCGACCTTGATCCAGCCCCAACCCCAAACCTTATCTGAGTCTCAGCCCCATACCATGACCCAGCCGGAACCTCAAATCCTGACTGAGTTTGAGTATCTGGCTGGCATTGAGCCTCTGCCTGACCTTGAGCCTCTGACCTTGACCCAGCCACAGCCGCAGATCCTGCCCCAGATTCAGCCCAATACATAATCTGAGGAAATGGATTAAGATATGTTCTCCTTTCTGAAGTAACGGTCCAACAAAACAGCCTAGACATAGCCTTCGTGTTTGTGGTTATGATTGTTCTCTTAATATTTGGGTGTTGGTATTTTAATAAAACTATAAGACATTTTTATTTTTAAAAGTTAGCTAAACAAGAGACAAAACCTTTTGATGCTGTTGTCGGTTTTATGTCTGTCTAGCTAACCAAATAATAAGTTGTGATTTAGGGATCTTTCCAGTGTTGGATGTTTTCTCTTATTAACAATTTAAGTTTCTTTCTTCAATCTTCCTCTCTATTATGCTTTTGTTTTGTTCATTGTTAGTTCGTATAATTCTCGTTAGTACTATCTTAGTATCTTCATAACTTTACAAAGTCCACCAAAAGTAGTTTTATTCAACTAGTCAGCTACATTTAGACACACTTATAGAGTTTTAGTCGTCCTAATTAAAGTCACCAACCATTGAAACAGTTTGACCTAGTTAGCTAAAATTGTTTCAGTCTTTTAGAGCACTCCTTTTTAGCTTGTTTTTTACGATGGACTTTCCTTTTTACCTTGTTATATTAGCGTATTTACTCTTTAAGCGTTCGTTTTAAAAATGTAAACATTGCCGTCGTCTATTCTGAGTGCTAATAACCATCCGTCCCCATTGATCTTGAGAAATGTTTCTGTTTTAAAATCAAGTTGGAAAAATTCTATCACAACACATCATGTATACTTCCAGTACTATAATACATCAGTTTTTTGTATATCCAAAATGATACACTAACATTTTTTTCATTGTAATTCACCAAACTTTAGTATCATCTATTTATTTTACAATTGAGTATGAATATTGAATCATAAAAAGTTTTCACACATAGAACTTTTGTCAGGATCTGCCAACACAAACCTTTACTCAAAATCCTGCAACATAATGTTTTTTTTCGGCAACACCAATAACTTTTATTATATAAATTTTTAATATAAGCTGTGATTGGTAACTAAAACGGAAAAGTTGTAATTCTGTTATTTCATTCCTATAAACATGTATTAAAATGGTGAAGTACTGTATTATTATAGAATGTACTCAATCGAGTTTAAATTTATAGAAATAAGAATAATATTCTAAAACATTGTCGATCGATTAATTATTTTAAGTAGACGGAGATATATAACCTAATTTTTACTATACTAACTAAGATTGTATAGAAACCAAACGAATACACAGAAAATACATTTCTAAATATGAAAAGAATTTTTGAAGTATAATAAATAAAAAATTAGAAGACATTAGTAAAGTATTTAGTTAACCATTAAACATCTAACTCAAGTTAAAGAAATACAATGTAGTCTATTTTATTATACAAACCAAAGTCGATCTTGAGAACTATTATGTTAATAGGAAGTATATTGCTTTCTCTCTCTTTACTATATTGAAAATCAAAACAAAAATTATATAGAAAACAAAGAAACAATTGAAATTGATGAGACAGAATTAAATATAGTAATGATGAAATAAAAAACAGTTTAAGAAACTTAGAAATGGAAAATAATAACAATGATAATTAAAAAGATAGTTAGGTTTTGAATTCTTTATTTTGTTATTCTTTATTGTTTGGTAGCCAGTTTTTATTATTATTGTTTTTATTTCTTATAAATATTATTTTAGACCATGTATAAAATGAAAAATACTAAAATCAAAATCAAAAAAAAAATCCAGAAAATAAAATCACAAAATAAAATAAAATTTCAAAATAAATTAGATTAAAATAAAACACATAAAATTTAATAAAAATTCAAAAATACTAAATTAAATTACAGAAAAGGAAAAAAAATCAAAAAATAAAAAATATAAGAAAAATCACAAAATATAAACGAAAAGAAACTCAGAATCGTCTCATTCAATTACAAAAAAAAAAACTTTTTGTAAAAAAAACATATCATCGTTGACAACAAAAATTTCAAACATATCGCTGATGACGATGTTGGATTCTCACATAACCATCAACAAAGATGTTTTTGACATATCTCTAATGATAGTTTTCTATATCATCGTTAAAAACCTTGACGATGCGCCTGCTGCAGACGCCGACCTTGATTCATCCCCAACCCCAAACCTTATCTGAGTCTCAGCCCCATACCATGACCCAGCCGGAACCTCAAATCCTGCCTGAATTTGATTATCTGGCTGACATTGAGCCTCTGCCTGACCTTGAGCCTCTGACCTTGACCCAGCCACAGCCGCAGATCCTGCCCCAGATTCAGCCCAATACAGAAGCTGAGGAAATGGATGAAGATAAGTTCTCATTTCTAAAGTAACGCTCCAACAAAATAGCCTAGACATAGCCTTGGTGTTTGTGGTTATGAATGTTCTCTTAATATTTGGGTGTTGGTGTTTTAATAAAACTATAAGACATTTTTATTCTTAAAAGTTAACTAGAAAAGAGACAAAACCTTTTAATGCTGTTGTCGGTTTTACTTTTATGTCTGTCTAGCTAACCAAATAATAAGTTGTGATTTAGGGATCATTCCATTGTTGGATGTTTTCTCATTTTATCAATCTAAGTTTCTTTCTTCAATCTTCCTCACTATTATGCTTTCGTATTGTTCATTGTTAGTTCATACTATTTTCGTTAGTACTATCTTAGTATCTTCATAACTTTTTCAATGTCCTCCACAAGTAGTTTTATTCAACTAGTCAGCTACATTTAGACGCACTTATAGAGTTTTAGTCGTCCTAATTAAAGTCACCAACCATTGAAACAGTTTGACCTAGTTAGCTACAATTGTTTCAGTCTTTTAGAGCACTCCTTTTTAGCTTGTTTTTTACGAAGGACTTTCCTTTTTACCTTGTTATATTAGCGTATTTGCTCTTTAAGAGATTCGTTTTAAAAATGTAAACATTACCGTCGTCTATTTTGAGTGCTTATAACTGTCCGTCCCCATTGATCTTGAGAAATGTTTCTGTTTTAAAATCAAGTTGGAAAAATCCTATCACAACACATCACGTATACTTCCAGTACTATAATACATCAGTTTTTTTGTATATCCAAAATGATGCACTAACATTTTTTTTCATTATAATTCTCCAAACTTTAGTATAGTCTATTTATTTTACAATTGAGTATGAATATTGAATCATAAAAAAATTTCACACATAGAGCTTTTATCAGGATCTGCCAACACATACCTTTACTCAAAATCCTGCAACATAATGTTTCTTTTCGGCAACCCCAATAATTTTTATTATATAACTTTTTAATATTAGCTGTGATGTATCATAAATTGGATACATTAATTGGTAAATTAAAATGTAAAAGTTGTAATTCTATTATTTCCTTCCTATAAACCTGTATTAAAATGGTGAAGTACTGTAATATTATAGAATGTTCTCAATCGAGTTTACGATAATTTAATAGAAATAAGAATAATATTCTAAAACATTGTTGATCGATTAATTATTTTAAGTAGACCAAGATATACACTTAATTTTACTATACTACATAATATTGTATAGAAACCGAACGAATACACAGAAAATATATTTCTAAATATGAAAAGAATTTTTGAGGTATAATCCATAAAAAAATAGAAGACATTAGTAAAGTATTTAGTTAACCAATAAACATCTAACTCAAATTAAAGAAATACAATCTAGTCTATTTTATTATATAGACCAAAGTCGATCTTCAGAGCTATTATGTTAATAGGAAGTATATTACTTTCTCTCTCTTTACTATATTGAAAATCAAAACAAAAATTATATAGAAAACAAAGAAACAATTGAAATTGATGAGATAGAATTAAATATAGTAATGATGAAATAAAAAACAGTTTAAGAAACTTAGAAATGGAAAATAATAACAATGATAATTAAAAAGATAGTTAGGTTTTGAATTCTTTATTTTGTTATTCTTTATTGTTTGGTAGTCAGTTTTTGTTATTATTGTTTTTATTTCTTATAAATATTATTTTAGACTAAATAGAAAATAAGAAACATTGATTTGAATTTATTTTTCTTTATTTTCCTATTGATTTCATTTATTAGATTTTATTTCTGTGGTATTATATTTGACTAAAACAAATATGGAAACATGACTAGGGAATTATTTCCTTTTAATTTAAAAACTGTTTCCTTTATTATTATTTTATTTCTTATACTATAAAAGTTGATTAAAGTTATAAGATGAAACTTGGTTTTATTTTTTCATATATTTCTTTTTTATAATATTAATATTTGATTGAAAATATGAAGAAATGAATGCGAATTGAATTAAAACATGGGAACATATTCAGCCACACAACTTTATACCATATAAGCTAAATATTTGAGTGATTTTTTTGGATAATATCTTTAAAATAATTTTATATTAAATCAACTTAATTATTGTTATTAGTTAATTTTACTTTTTGACCACGAGGAATACTAATCCGGACGACAACTTCAGCAGACCCAATAATAAATCAAATTGATTATTACTTACTCTAGTTATTTAATCTAATCGTCTAATCTCACTATACATCTTTAACTGGAAAATTGTATAAGAAAACTTTGAAGGTGACATGTACTAATAGTTTAAACGTTAATTTGGACTAGTACTTTAAACCTTTAAAATAACATTTGTATCATAAAAAACATTCAATTTGACTTACCTGTCCATTAATAAAAAATTAATATGTACAACAGGTAAATATGATGTTGTGTTGTTTTTCTCAAAAAAATAATTATTATTTAACTAATAAAATAAAAAATAATAGAAAAAATCAGAAATTAAATATATAATGAAAAATATTAAAATCAAAAATCAAAAAAAAAATAAAAAAAATCAGAAAAATAAATTAAATTTCAAAATAAATTAGACTAAATAAAAACAGAAAATTAGATAAAAATTCAAAAAAATACTTAATTAAATTACAGAAAACGAAAAAAAGAAAGAAAAAAAATCAGAATCGTCTCATTTAACTTACAATAAAAAGTTTTTGTAAAAAATCCATATCATCGTTGACAACAAAAATTTCAAACATATCACTGATGACAATGGTGGGTTCTCAAATAACCATTAACAATGACGTTTTTGACATATCTCTAATGATAGTTTACTACATCATCGTTAATAACCTTGACGATGCGCCTGCTGCAGACGTCGACCTAGATCCAGCCCCAACCCCAAACCCTATCTGAGTCTCAGCCCCATACCATGACCCAGCCGGAACCTCAAATCCTGCCTGAGTTTGAGTATCTGGCTGACATTGAGCCTCTGCTAGACCTTGAGCCTCTGACCTTGACCCAGCCACAACCGCAGATCCTGCCCCAGATTCAGCCCAATACAGAAGCTGAGGAAATGGATGAAGATATGTTCTCATTTCTGAAGTAACGGTCCAACAAAGCAGCCTAGACATAGCCTTGGTGTTTGTGATTATGAGTGTTCTCTTATATTTGGGTGTTGGTGTTTTAATAAAACTATAAGACATTTTTATTTTTAAACGTTAGCTAGACAAGAGACAAAATCTTTTGATGCTGTTGTTGGTTTTATGTCTGTCTAGCTAACCAAATAATAAGTTGTGATTTAGGGATCTTTCCAGTGTTGGATGTTTTCTCTTTTTATCAATCTAAGTTTCTTTCTTCAATCTTCCTCTCTATTATGCTTTTGTTTTGTTCATTGTTAGTTCATATTATTCTCGTTAGTACTATCTTAGTATCTCCATAACTTTTTCAATGTCCACCACAAGTACTTTTATTCAACTAGTCAGCTACATTTAGATGCACTTATAGAGTTTGTGTCGTCCTATTTAAAGTCACCAACCATTGAAACACTTTTATCTAGTTAGCTACAATTGTTTCAGTCTTTTAGAACACTCCTTTTTAGCTTGTTTTTTTACGAAGGAATTTCCTTTCTACCTTGTTATATTAGCGTATTTGCTCTTTAAGCGATTCGTTTTAAAAATGTAGACACTGCCGTCGTCTATTCTGAGTGCTTATAAATGTCCGTCCCCATTGATCTTGAGAAATTTTTCTGTTTTAAAATCAAGTTGGAAATTTCTATCACAACACATCATGTATACTTCCAGTACTATAATACATCAGTTTTTTGTATATCCAAAATGATACACTAAAAAAATTTCATTATAATTCACCAAACTTTAGTATCGTCTATTTATTCTACAGTTGAGTATGAATATTGAATCATAAATGTTTTCACACATAGAACTTTTATCAGGATCTGCCAACACAAACCTTTACTCAAAATCCTGCAACATAATGTTTTTTTTTTGGAAACACCAATAATTTTTATTATATAACTTTTTAAATTAGCTGTGATGTATCATAAAATGGATACATTAATTGGTAAACTAAAATGAGAAAGTTGTAATTCTGTTATTTCCTTCCTATAAACCTGTATTAAAATGGTGAGGTAGTGTATTATTATAGAATGTTTTCAATCGAGTTTACGATAATTTTATAGAAATAAGAATAATATTCTAAAACATTTTTTGATCGATTAATTATTTTAAGTAGACCGAGATATATAACCTAATTTTTCACTATACTAACTAAGATTGTATAGAAACCGAACGAATACACAGTAAATATATTTCTAAATATGAAAAGAATTTTTGAAGTATAATAAATCAAAAACTAGAAGACATTAGTAAAGTATTTAGTTAACCATTAAACATCTAACTCAAATTAAAGAAATACAATCTAGTCTATTTGATTATATAGACCAAAGTCGATCTTTAGAATTATTATGTTAATAGGAAGTATATTACTTTCTCTCTCTTTACTATATTGAAAATTAAAACAAAAATAATACAGAAAACAAAGAAACAATTGAAATTGATGAGACAGAATTAAATAAAGTAATGATGAAATAAAAATACAGTTTAATAAACTTAGAAATGGAAAATAATAACAATGATAATTAAAAAGATAATTAAAATTTGATTTTTTTTATTTTGTTATTCTTTATTGTTTGGTAGTCAGTTTTTATTATTATTGTTTTTATTTCTTATAAATATTATTTTAGACTAAATATAAAATAAGAAACATTGATTTGAATTTATTTTTCTTTATTTTCCTATTGATTTCCTTTAGTAGATTTTATTTCTGTGGTATTATATTTGACTAAAACAAATATGGAAACATGACTAGGGATTATTTCCTTTTAATTTAAAAACTATTTCCTTTATTATTATTTTATTTCTTATACTATAAAAGTTGATTAAAGTTATAAGATGAAACTTGGTTTTATTTTTTCATATAGAATATTTCTTTTTTCTAATATTAATATTTGATTGAAAATATGAAGAAATGAATGCGAATTGAATTAAAACATGGGAATATATTCAGCCACACACCAACTTTATACCATATAAACTAAATATTTGAGTGATTTTTTCGGATAATATCTTTAAAATAGTTTTTATATTAAATCAACTTAATTATGGTTATTAGTTAATTTGACTTTTTGACACGAGGAATACTAATCCGGACGACAACTTCAGCAGACCCAATAATAAATCAAATTGATTATTACTTACTCTAGTTATTTAATCTAATCGTCTGATCTCACTATACATCTTTAACTGGAAAATTGTATAAGAAAACTTTGAAGGTGACATGTACTAATAGTTTAAACGTTAAAATTTTTGGACTAGCACTTTAAACCTTTAAAATAACATTTGTATCACAAAAAATATTCAACTTTACTTACTTGTCCAGCAATAAAAAATTAATATGTACAACAGGTAAATATGATGAAGTGTCGTTTTTCTCAAAAAATAATATTTAATTAATTAATAAAATAAAGAAAAAATCTAGAAAAAAAACAGAAATTAAATATAGAATGAAAATACTAAAATAAAAAATAAATAAAAATTCAGAAAATAAAAAAAAACAGAAATTTAAATAAATTTTGAAATAAATTAGATTAAATAAAAATACATAAAATTAAATAAAAATTCAAAAATGCTAAATTAAATTACAGAAAAGGAAAAAAATCAGCAAATAAAACAAAATAAGAAAAAATCACAAAATATAAAAGAAAAAAAAATCAGAATCGTCTCATTCAAATTACAAAAAAAAAATTGTATAAAATCTATATCACCGTTGGCAACAAAAATTTCAAACATATCACTGATGACGATGGTGGATTCTGACATAACCATTAACAATGACGTTTTTGACATACCTCTAATAATAGTTTTCTATATCATCGTTAAAATTCTTGACAATGTGCCTGCTGCAGATGCCGACCTTGATCCAGCCCCAACCCCAAACCCTATCTGAGTCTCCGCCCCATACCATGACCCAACAGGAACCTCAAATCCTGCCTGAGTTTGAGTATCTGGCTGACATTGAGCCTCTGCCTGACCTTGAGCCTCTGACCTTGACCCAGCCACAGCCGCAGATCCTGCCCCAGATTCAACCCAATACAGAAGCTGAGGAAGTGGATGAAGATATGTTCTCATTTCTGAAGTAACGGTCCAACAAAACAGCCTAGACATAGCCTTGGTGTTTGTGGTTATGAGTGTTCTCTTAATATTTGGGTGTTGGTCTTTTAATAAAACTATAAGACATTTTTATTTTTAAAAGTTAGCTAGACAAGAGACCAAACATTTTGATGCTGTTGTTGGTTTTATGTCTGTCTAGCTAACCAAATAATAAGTTGTGATTTAGGGTTCTTTCTAGTGTTGGATGTTTTCTCTTTTTATCAATTTAGGTTTCTTTCTTTAATCTTCCTCTCTATTATGCTTTCGTTTTGTTCATTGTTAGTTCATATTATTCTCGTTAGTACTATCTTAGTATCTTCATAACTTTTTTAATGTCCATCAAAAGTTGTTTTATTCAACTAGTCAACTACATTTAGACGCACTTATAGAGTCTTAGTCGTCCTAATTATGAAAAAATCTAATTATTTTGTTATATGCTTAATGTGATTATTTAATTATTGTAAAAATTAAACAAAAAGAGAAAGGATACAAAAATTGTTATCAAATATGTATTATTTGTATTGTCATATACACTATATGTTAACCATATTAGATAATTCTGTAGCATTCATTTAAGAAAATATAGAATTTCTTTTGTACATTAATAATTAATTTGATAGTTAGTTTAATAAAAAGTATAGTATATAACTATATGAACCAATTTATTTTTCTTAGGATTATGAAATTGTCCTGGTGATGACACGTGGCTACAAAAATATGTGGTAATGCTCCAAGATTAATATATAGGGGATGAGACCGACCTAGGGCTGAGATTTCAGATATTCGGATCAGATTCGGATAAGATCCGATTGGGTCTGGGTCGTTCGGATAAATGAATTCTATATTGAATAGATACTTGGTAGATTTTGGTTCGGATTTCGGGTTGGTTCCATTTATTATGTAAATCATATATATATATATATATATATATATATATATATATATATATATATATATATATTAAGTATAATAATCTACATATAAATTAAAGTGATCCAGCGGTTACATACTTTCGACCCGGGTTCATGTCTCTGTAATATCAATTTTATTAAAAAGTTAATATTTAAATGCTATATATATTTATATTTAAAATATAAAATAATATGTAAATGTTAAGTGGTCTAGTGGTAACATTGGTTGTTTTTCTACCTCACTAAACTAAACCTGGTTTGAATAGAAGTGATGGCATTTTTTCTAATATTGTGGGTTTTAGTTATCTATTTTGGTTATACCCGACCCGAAACTGAACCGATATCCACATATATTAGAAGCAGAGACCCATGTCATATCCGAAACTGAACCGGTCTATTTCGGGTCGAATCCGGTTCATTTTGATTAGGCTATAGTTTGGTTCAGTGGGGTCAAGCACTACAGTTTTTCGGTTGATTCTAAAATTTGAAAAAACTGTCGAACTGAACCAAATAAAGTACGACTCGGTTTTGTTTAATTTGGTTCTCAAATTTCATTTCCAAACCGAAGAAATTTCAGAGTATTTGGTTTAAATACGATTTAAGAGGGTGTTATTGGTTTGTATATTTTAGTGGATTTGAAAATACAAATCAAATATAGTGTTATTGGTTCAATGATTTTAAAATCTATATTCAAATTCACTGTTATTAGTTCTATGATTTTTAAAAAGATTTTAAAATCAGGTGTTATTCAATAATAACGATTTGCTTAAGGATTTGATTTAAAATTAGATTTGAGTGGATTTATGAGTTAAAAATACAAAGAAGCAAATATTGAGTTGAACCTTGTTATTTTGATAGATATGTATTATTGGATTTCTTAATATTTTTTTCTGCCCCAAGTTTTACGTACATATTGTTCATGTTTCCCTAATAACTATAAGAAAATACTGATATGAGAGTGTGCGACAACCATCATGTTTCACCATCTCTATGTTATCTTAACGTGTACGTAGTAGTACAACATATACTTGTATTAACCAACCATCTCTAGCCTAGTTTTACGTACACGTAGACGTTAATATAAAAATTTACCAAAAATCTCTTATAAAAGTTTTGGTCTTCAAGAGTTTTCTGGAGATTCTATTCCATAAAATGAAAAAGAGTTGTTTAACCATTATCATGTTTTTCTGAAGAATGTTATCGAAAGAATTTTGGTATATACAAATCTCAATTTTTAATTTTTAAAATATGCATCTCCTTTTCCTGATAGAATATTTGTGTGGACTGGTTTACGTAGTTCTAACCAACCGATAATTTTTCTGAATAAAAAATTTCTGATGACGAAGAAGATTTTGAGGAAGTTAATAACAAAGGTAAAGAAATTCTTGGAACTGAAGCTCAACAAAGAGAACATGCCAATCAAGTGAGAATGACAATAACAACATATATGTGATGAATTGTATGTTACCATGATAACCTATGATATAGAAAATGATAAAACATATGTTGTAGTTTTACATATATTTTATTTTGTTACAAAGTTAAGCTTATCACAAATCCATTTGACAGATTTATAATAATTCAATTATTTTGATTTTGAAATCTATTTCATTGATTCTAAAATCTACTTATTTGATTCTAAAATGTGTGAATTTGTCAAAAAATTTCAAAATCCAAGAAGGATTTCTGAATCTATAAAATGCTAGAACCAATAACCCCCACTAAGTTTGTGTAATTTTGGTCTAAAAATTGTTTGATTTGAACCTTAAGAGATACTAGATCTTGACCCGCACAACCGTGCGGTTATTTTACTACGAAAATGTTTGCAATTATATAATATTCTCTCCGTTTCAAATTAAATAATGTTTTAAAAGATTTATTTTTTCAAAATATAAGATGTTTTGAGATTCTAATATATATTTTGAGGTTTTAAGGTTACTTTTAACTTTATTGGAAACTTTTCAACCAATAAAATTTTATTATGTTTTTAATAATTGGTTGAATGATTTTAAAATTCTATCTTTAAAAATATTTTTGTAAAAGAATGTAAATTTTTTAATCTTTGCAATGATCCAAAACATCATATATTAAAAAATGGAGTGAGTAAAATTTATCAATAAATTAATATAACTAGGTGATTTTCCCGTGCTCATGCACGGGTATGAATATTTATAAAAGTAAAATTTTATAATAATTGAATGATATTTAGTTTTAGTTTTGAATCAATTAATATGTATAAATTATATTAATAAGTATTATATTATTCTAATTATACATATGACTTTGGATATATTATTGTCAGTGTAATTATTTTTCGGATCAATAATTGGTTTGGTTATCAATTTGGTATATTGGATAATATATATTTTTGAATTCAGCTATAATATTTTTTATCTAAATATAATAAAACTTTGATTAATTTCCTTATTTTCATTTCGGTTGGTTATTGTCTTTAGATATGTAACTATATTCTTAGATATGTAAATATATTATAGTTAAATTGTGTATAACTTAATATATATTGTGCTTAAATGAAATAAATAATTGATTGGTATTTAGTTTTAGTTTTTAATCAATTTTATATATAATTTATATTAATAAATATTATTTTATTCTAATTATACATATGACTTTGAATATATTATTTCCGGTTGAATTATTTTTTTATCAAAAGTTGGTTTGGTTATCAATTTTCTATATTGGATAATATTTATTTTCAAATTCAGCTATAATATTTTTTATTCTAAATATAATAAAACTTTGATTAATTTTCTTATTTTCATTTCGGTTGGTTATTGTCTTTATATATGTAAATATATTCTTAGATGTGTAAATATATTATAGTTAAATTATGTATAACTTAATATATATATATATATATATTGTGCTTAAAATGAAATAAATAATAAGCTGAAGTGTTTAATTCAAAATTACATAAATGAATATAATGATAATATTTTGAAGTCTCATGCATATATATAAATTCTAAAAAGAATTAAATTGTAATTGGTTCATATTTTCTTTTTCTTTTTAATATGCTTTGAGTCAATCTCTAATTTATATGTATAAAACTAAATAGATTATTAATATTATTATCATTATTATTATAAAATTATATGTTCTTATTGTAGTTAGTTGATTAACTTTGAATATAAATTAGATTAGTCGAGTCATTCATTTTGTGAGTATATTGAATATAATATATTTTTAAATTAAAATTGAAGAATAATTATTTTTTATTTTAATTAAGTCAAATCAAATTAGTTTTATTTATCGCTTAAATATACATGTATTTTCATAATATTTATTACTATTTATTTTAGTTAAGTCAAATCAAATTAGTTTTATTTATCGCTTAAATATACATGTATTTTCATAATATTTATGAAATTATATGTTGATTTCTAAAAATATTAGAAAATAAAGTGCAACTGATAAGTTTTTGGATGTTCATGAACAGATATATTTTTATTATTTTGAAAATATATTTTATGTTATTTTAAAATATATATATATATATTAATGGGGTATTACTATTTTGTGAACTTTCCTTTTTAATAAAGTCAAATTATATACATATATTTTCGTTTTTAAAATTTTAGAAATATTTCCTTTTTATTGTATATGTTATTTGGAAAAAGGTTAAAAAAAACTAAATAAAAATAATAATCTTAAAATCTAACAAATCATTAAGGGTATCTATGTAATCAACCATCGTGAGAGTTAACGTGAGCGCGACACGTATGAAATTGACTTCTCAAATAATATTATATGTATATATTACTATTTATTTTAGTTAAGTCAAATCAAATTAGTTTTATTTATCGCTTAAATATACTTGTATTTTCATAATATTTATCAAATTATATGTTGATTTCTAAAAATATTAGAAAATAAAGTGCAACTGATAAGTTTTTGGATGTTCATGAACATATATATTTTTATTATTTTGAAAATATATTTTATGTTATTTTAAAATATATATATTAATGGGGTATTACTATTCTGTGAACTTTTCTTTTTAATAAAGTCAAATTATATACATATATTTTCGTTTTTAAAATTTTAGAAATATTTCCTTTTTATTGTATATGTTATTTGGAAAAAGGTAAAAAAACTAAATAAAAAATTATAATCTTAAAATCTAACATATCATTAAGGGTATCTATGTAATCAACCATCATGAGAGTTAACGTGAACGCGACACGTAGGAAACTGACTTCTCAAATAATATTATAGAGATTTGATTTTCTATACTATCCAATTTTATAATAATATTTATGTGGCTTATAATATTATTAATGTAAAATTTATAAATTTTTATTTTTGTAACAATTTTAAAAAATATTATTATGTAAAATTACTATTTTTTTTTATTTCTAAATTTGAAATATATGTAAAAAGTAAATTAAGTTGGACCTACATAATACATAAAATGTTTTTTCGGATATTGTTAAATGTATTTTACATAATTTTAATTTTAATTTATAAACTAAAAAATGAGTTAAATTTTAATTATATTTTCTGTTAATTAAAATTTAAATCAAAAAGTTTTTGAAACTATATATTGAAAAAGTTCTAAAAGATTTTTAAAAGATTTTGTCAGAATCTTCTTAAAATTATTTATTTGTATTTCAAATAAAAATTAAAGATATGAAAATATATTATAATGATTTTATGTAACACTTTATAATATTTTTAAGGATGGTCCAAACTAAAAAAATTACACATGAAATAAGTCATGACTTCTCTTTAATATAATAGATAAATTAAATTAACCGATTATCAAGCAGAAAAAGATCAAATTAATTTTAAAACTGTACCAACCGGTACAGAACCAATAAATAAGTAGATCGATTCGGTTCAGTTCGGTATGAGTCAAATCAAAACCGTAACCCTAAATCATCCATCCATCACCATCTTCCTCAATCCCTCTAGATCTGTTAGGGTTTCAAAAAATCTCAATGGAGAAGAACGGGAAAAGAGACAGAGACGACATGGAAGTCCAACCCCCCACTCCTCGCAAACCCCACGTACTCCTCGCCGCGAGCGGAAGCGTCGCCGCCATCAAATTCGGAAACCTCTGCCACTGCTTCACAGAATGGGCCGAAGTCAAAGCAGTCGTCTCCAAATCGTCTCTCCACTTCCTAGACAAGCTCTCTCTCCCGCAAGAAGTCACTCTCTACACCGACGAAGACGAGTGGTCAAGCTGGGACAAGATCGGCGATCCCGTGCTCCACATCGAGCTCAGACGCTGGGCTGACGTCATGGTCATCGCTCCTTTATCTGCCAACACATTAGCCAAGGTTAATTGTATTTTGATTAATTTTGAAATTCATATAGTATTTACAAATCCAAGTAAGTTTAAAAAAAAATTGAATTAAAAAAAAAAAACAATCTAAAATTTTCGTTTACAAATTTTTGTAGATTGCTGGTGGGATGTGTGATAATCTGCTGACGTGTATTATTCGAGCTTGGGATTATAGCAAACCGCTTTTCGTTGCGCCTGCGATGAATACTTTGATGTGGGAGAATCCTTTTACTGAGAGGCATCTTTGTTCGCTTGATGAGCTTGGGATCACGCTTATTCCTCCGATTAAGAAGAGGTTGGCTTGTGGTGATTATGGTAATGGTGCGATGGCTGAGCCGTCTCTTATTTATTCTACTGTTAGACTGTTCTGGGAGTCGCAGGCTCATCAGCAAAGTGGTGGAACTAGTTAAGAACATTGTGTTTGGTTCTGTTATTTAATGCTTGTGTTTGTATATGTTAAGAACATCTGTCTGGTTTGGTGTCTGTGAAGGATTATTTTCACATGTTGCTGTAGGAATATTTAAGTTTAGTTTCTTGCTAGTGATTATGAAATTAAGAGGGCATGAAGTTTATTGCTATTGAAACGTACTTGTTTCTGAGGTTGCAGAGTTTAGAGGTTACTCTCCTTCCACGGCTAAAGGATCCACTATGTCACAGTATCAGGAGCCTTACTGTTCTTCTTAGGCATCTCTATAATCTGGTACGCTTCTCTATTAGAGCATACAACATTAGGAACCGTTCCAGAATCTGTCAATGTTAAAACCGTCAGTGATAGTAGCATAGGTTGTGTTATCTGCACTCACACCGGCCTTTGTTATATGCTCAAACACACACGCTTAGCTTCATCTCCCTTATGAAGCTTGAACAACCTACGAGTAAGATCGTTGTATGTAACAACACATTGCTTAATCCCATTCTTTGGCATTACCCGGTTCAGCACATCAGGGGCTTCTTCTGCTCTTCCTTGTATAAGCAATCCACATATAACAGTAGTTAAAGTCATCATATTTCATGGCTTCATCCACCCTACCCATCTTGCAAAATGCATCAATAACTGTGTTAAGTGTATACTCATGGAGCCCACAGGCTACAGTCTCCCTGAGGCATACTGACCAGTACGTTCATAGATTCTAGTTCTATCTGTTTCTTTTTCTTTTCTCAGCAACACCAATTTGCCCGTGTCACTCATATCCCTTTTATAGACTCTGCACTAAGAGCTAATAAGTATACTCAACATGGATAAAAACCAAACTCAGATCCCTTTTGTAGCAACTGATAAGCTCGCATACACCCACCATCCTTGCAAATACTGTACCGGGCTTCTGCTTCTATTGCATCATCTTCTTTTTCCGAGTGTATTCGTAGTTCAACAACATGATCATCAGTTTTCTGCAGCTGGAATACGGAGTCAGATGAGGTAGAGATGGGTTTAGACAAGGAGAAGAAGGTATTATAGAAGCCATTTTTCTCTAGAGCATTACTGCTCGATGTATTGGGCTTAAAAGTGTTGTTGATGTATATAAGCCCAACCCATCTATTTTGGAGAGGGTGTAATTTTCTTCCTGATTAATTAAGAACTAGATGCTGATTTAGTTTGGTTTAACTTGTATTCAACATAAATTTATAAACTGCTGATTTTATACAAAAATTCATATATATATTTTTATATTTTTTTGATTTACATATAAAGTAAAATATATTATTTTAAAATATATTGATAATATTTTTATTTGTACATAATATTATTATAATAATAATTTTATAACTTAATGTAATTGCACGAATTATATCTGAACCTGTTATTTTTATTAATTTATTTTAAAATGCAATCATATACTGATTTTTATTTTTTATTTTTCTATGAATTATTATTAATTTTATAATATTTTTTCTTGAAAATTGAACTCTCAGATTTTTTTGACTAAATTAAATAAAGTAATACTATATTTAAAAATTGTTTTATATAATAAATACTATATTTTAATTGATATTCCTATCTTATCAATAACACCATCAGATTTAATATTTGAATTAATTAATTTAAATTAATTTTAAATGTGATGATAGAATATGTAAATATACATGTTTTCAAACATACTTCTTTTTAATATTGCTATCCTTGTTTCCAAATAATACCAAAATGTACTTCAGTTTTAATAATATATATTATTCTGAGAATAACAAAAATTCTTAAAGTTTCCCCAAATGACTGGATTTATATTTCAAAAATAACAGACAAATAACTCTAAAAACATATTACTATAATATTATTTGTGAAGTAATTTTTTTGTATTTTAGCTTTCATCTTACAAATTAGAGTGATTAAAATCTTTACTACCTTAATGAATAGTTAAATTTGTTAATATATAATTAATTAGAAATTAAAAATTAGTTTAATGATTTGATATTTATCATTATCTAAAAACAATGTATATTATGTTATAAAGTATTTATTAATCTTAAGGAATAATTATATTTTTAATATAGAATTAGCCATAAACTAAAAACAACATTTCATTGATTTGGTAATTATAATTATATAAAAAGTTTATATTATGTTATCCCCAAAGAAAATTTACATCATAATTTTTATAAGAAATTAAAATGATATATAATCCTTATATATATATATATATGTATATAATTTTATGTATACATATGTATTTTAAGTTTATTTTATGCATTAAAATATAGTTTTAACATACTGAATTTTTTTTCATCTGTAAATAATTAGATGTTTAATTTACTATTAAATATTTCAAATGCATAAGTGTTTTCAAGTTTATTTTATGTACAAAAAAATATTTATATCATGATAAAATTTTGTGTATATATAATTTTATTCTTTAATCTATTATTAAATATTTTGACATAGATATATGACCAATAAATTATCCTGATGATATATGAATTGATAGAATATTTATTTTTAAATATAAATAAATGTATACTCACAAATGCGGGAAAAACACCTAGTATATATACAAATTACATTTTCTTTCATATCTTCAATATGCAAGCACTTGTTACTATGGACTTATAAAATCATGGTTTGAACAAAAAAATTGCATGGAACCCGTATTTATATAGTGTAGAAATATAAAACCCTCGGAAACTTCCAGACTACGAGTTTCCAAGATCCAGTAAACTCTCTAAATTATTTAAAACTATTTTATTTGTAAATTAAAACCGTTTTGTTGAATAAGAAAAGAAAAAAAATATAAGTTATTATGTGATGTAGAAGAAAAAAGCAGAAGACAGGAGATTATTTAAAACAATTCTTTAAAATATTTTCAAACTATTTTATTTTTAGTAATTCACTTACCTTTTTTAATCCACGTATACGTAACAAGTGAAGGAGATTTTGTAATCATCTTCTAAGAAATCCATTTTATTGAGTTAAAAAAATATTATATTTATCCCAACAACAAAAATACAGGCCGTCTACGATAATCACTATAACAACTAGGTATATCTAAGTCTCATCAAACAAGGCACTTTGTAATATACAAAAAATTATAAACGATTTTTTGGAGAAAGAATGTTAAAAGCGCCAGCTACCACACGCGTGGAAATCTAATGTGGTACGAATTTGAATTCAGGTTCCTTAAGGATCCATAGAACGTCTTGATCATCCGACCACAGACGCGTGGTTCACTTTATAGTATAAGATCTTAAGAATACCTCCAACTCACCTTTATCTTTTTCTATTACAAACATATTGAAAATACATTCTCTTTATTTTAAGATTTCTCTACTATAAAAAGAAGAAATATAGGTGGATTAGAAATTTAGATATGGTCTAATATATTGTTCCATCACATGATCACTAAAACCAGTAAAGAAAAGACATGATATTTATTAGCGTATATATCTTTCACAAAGTAAGGATTAACATATTATTATAATTTTCCAAAAATCGAGAAAATCAAATGGATTAGGGCTTGGGAAAAGACAGAAAAGGGAGATTTAAGATCCCAAAGAGAAGAAAAGGGTTTATGGAAAAGTGGGTTTGAGAGAGACAAAGGAGATGAGGTGAAGAGTGTAAAGGAGACAAAGCTATGGGGCAGTTGAGCACAAGAATAATAGTGAAAGCCACCATACACACATACATTTTATCTCTCATATTTCGTATAAACCAAGAAAAATTGAAGTATAGTTGAAAAAAAGAATGAAAGAAAAGGAGTGATGGGGAGAGATGGGAGAATGTCACGTCGTTTTAAGCTCCTTCACATCTCCCCATATCATTCATATCCCCAGAATTCCACGCTCTTCCCTTTCTCTTTCCCTCTATCCTCATACTAGTCAAGCTTTTAATAAATATGATATTAATATACATATATATATAACTAAGGATGTAGTTGCATCTTCAAAAATCGTTTAGGGAAATCCTAAATCTATCAGTTAGAGCTCATTTCTCTGTTCGTGCGTGTAATTCTTACGTATTAATGGTCATGATGTTCCTTTTTGA
Source organism: Eruca vesicaria subsp. sativa (assembly GCA_932364175.1). Taxonomy (NCBI): domain Eukaryota; kingdom Viridiplantae; phylum Streptophyta; class Magnoliopsida; order Brassicales; family Brassicaceae; genus Eruca; species Eruca vesicaria. The sequence continues at coordinate 19,993 of CAKOAT010114155.1, forward strand.
TGTATGGTATTGATTTTATGGGATGTTCCTAGGCCTAGATGTTCCCAAAGAGACAGTACACTAAGGGCATTTGTTAAGTAGTGTTCATCCTGGAATATGTTTTTATCTCAGCTCTGTGCCTAAGTGTACAAGCTAACCAAGTTTTAGTATGTATCTTTTTGTACTACATATTATAGAGTATAATTGGTGAACATTAGAGTTACTAAAGAGTAATTAAAAATGGAGGAAAAGAAACAAATAAATAAATAAATAAATAAGAGAAAACTATTCGAGGAAAATGTTTCTCTGTAAAAAAAGAAGAAAGTTATACTCTATAAATTCACAAAAACTGTTTACTCTGTATCAACTTAAAACACTTATCTTGCTTGGTTTTTGTACCTGTGTAACTCATCCAGAAAGAGGTTTCCCTATAATATTTTGCTTTAACATAGCATACCAGCCATAGTACTCCTGAACTGTAACTTCTAATAGGTTCGAATATAAATTGTCCATCAAATAACCAAGCCTAGTTAACCCTTTATCAATAAATAAATAGATAATAAACAAGCCACAACGAAGAAGTATTCCGGCAATTATATGATGAAATAAATCCAGGCTTAATATATATAACAGAATGCAGTACATTCTACATGGAAAATAATTGTATTATGTTTTGCTTTGATTAAAAAAAAAATCTATTATGTTATATAAAATTGTTTTTGTTTTTGAAATTTGGTGGATATATAATTAAAAAAATAAAAGGAAACAACAAATCAAATCAAATATATGATACTATATCCATGTGAAGAATAGAATGTTAATTTGTCAAAATAATACATGGAAAAAGATATCTCTCGGTACTATATATATACATACAAAGAACTGTGCTTATGAAACCCCATTTGCATGCTCCCATTCTCACATTCACACACAACGATATCTCAAACATTATCACTCTATTTCAAACCCAAACTAAAAACAGCAAATAACACTTTCTACTATTGTCTATTTCCTCATTCACATCTCCTAACAAAGCCCTAATATTCACTTGCTATCTCTCTCTCCGCTCATTTACATACATAAATAAAATTAAAATAGTTCAAAATGTGGATGATGGGTTACAACGAAGGAGGTGCTGATTCCTTCAACGGAGGAAGAAAGCTTCGTCCTCTCATCCCACGCCTCTCTTCTTTCCCTACTGCCGCCGCAAACACCAACTCTGACCACCGCTTTAATATGGGTATCCCTCGCTCCCGACAAAACTATTCTCTTTCTAAAGCTCATTTTCTTCTTCTTTTTTTTTCTTGTTAATTTATTTAAAAATGTTCTGTATCTAGAGAAAGGCCAACCCTCAGTTTCTTGGTTGTTATGATTTGTAAAGCAGTGGTGACAACAATGACTGCGGAGCAGAACAAGAGGGAGCTGATGATGCTAAACTCAGAGCCTCAACATCCACCGACAATGGTGAGCTCACGGTGGAATCCGACACCTGATCAGTTAAAGGCCCTTGAAGAGCTTTACCAACAAGGAACAAGAACTCCTTCGGCCGACCATATCCAACAAATCACCGCCCAGCTACGACGGTACGGGAAGATCGAAGGCAAAAACGTTTTCTATTGGTTCCAAAACCACAAAGCCCGAGAACGTCAAAAACGGCGACGACAGATGGAAAATGGCCACGATGAATCAGTCTTTACGACAACGAATCTTGTCTCAAACCAAGGATTCGACAAGAAAGATCCACCAGGTAAGAGACCATAACACTAGAAACAGAATATGACTTATACTTCAAACAGTTAAATCTTGACTTTAGTTTTATGTTTAAAATATTACAGGTTACAAGGTTGAACAGACCAAGAACTGGATATGTTCGGTCGGTTGCGACACACAGCAAGAGGTATATATGTGAATAGCATACATATGTTTGTTTCTACTCACTTTATTATATATTATGTCTAATGGGGACATGAAATGGAATGTGATTAAGGGTTTATGGTATGGTATAATTGGCATATGATTACAAAGAGAATCTCTTTATGAATAATTGTATTCTGTTTTTTGGATGTTTGGGTAATTTTTGCAAATGAAAACAAAGGCAAAGATATGATGATGATATATGGGGCAGCGGAAAATACCAAAAACTGCTTATTGGGAAATACAAAAATAAGTATTTTTGTTAGGAGATGATTTATATTACTCGTAATTTATTGAGTATTTTGTATTTTTTTTTAAATAATGGATTGATCCAAAAAGCTGCAGACACTTTCCTTTCTGTCGGGACAGCTGCTACGTAAGCTGTATTTCCATCAACACATGCTTGAAAAGACGGTTTTGACCCTGCTCTTTAACGGTCTCACTCTCCTTGACGCTGTCCTTTCTGGAATTTTATTTTCGCAGATTATTCTTTGGGTCTGTATGATTCGTTTTTTAAGCATAAAGTCTGTCGCTTTGCCAAGATTTTGACTTATTTGTTACCAAGTTTTACATTTTCCAATGTTAATTGACATTTCAAAATTTCAAAATCTTGAATTTATTTTTTCTTTTGCATATCAGAAACCTCATGACCATCAGCATCAGGAGGAACCTATCTCAGTACCGATGGTAGCAACGAAACGCAATGGTCGTCATGGAGGAGACGAGATACAAAGCTTTCCTGTGAGAAATTCCATGTGGCAGATGATGCAGCTGCCACCTGGACGCTACCCTTCTTCACAACATCATCATCAACAAATCAATCTCAACGCAACTACAGTTTCGTCAAACTTGTCTACTAGCAGCAGTAACGTTCCCGCGGCTAAAGATACAGTCACATTTTCACCTTTATTTCCAAGGACAAGAGCAGCAAGGAACACAGAGACTTGTGATGATAATAAAGATCAAGAACAACATGAAGATTGCCTAAACGGTGAACTGGATCATCAGGAACAGACACTAGAGTTGTTTCCGTTGAGAAAAGAAGGTTTTGTTAGCAGTGGTGGGGATGGTGGGAAAGAGAAAGAGGGTGACAATCACTGCTTTTATGAGTTTCTTCCGTTGAAGAACTAGTACTACTTGATTTTTTTCAAGTGCAACATGTCTTTGTGTTATCAGATTACTAGATTAATTGATCAATCAAGTTATAGCTAGAGAAAAAGGATTAATTAGCTAGGGTTTTGTTTGGGAGTGAGGGCAGGCGTGTCTTTAAGGTGTTGATGTTAACATTTCATAAGCGTTTTGCCTTAAAATTCACTTTGGACCACTTTCTTTAAATGTTAAAAAGACCTAAACAAAACTTAAATAAAAAAAATACAAACACATGTGATTTTCCCATTAGTTTTACATTTGTGTGGATATGGTGAGTTAGGGTTTTGGATGAGGAGTTTTGCTTGATTTGGTTGGTGGCAGAATGAGTTTGGTGATGATATCAAGTCTTATCACAATGGGAACTCATACACTTTTTTTTTTGTAGTATACAACTATTTAAAGCGTAACTACTATAGAAACTAAAAGAAAATAACTACGAATCACAAAATTAAAGTATATGCATACACACACATGATCTATATATAATACTGTATATGTCTCAATTTTAGCATGCGTATCTTTGAGTTATAAATGTGAGAGAGACAAAAAGAATTGGGATGATGTTGAAGTGACTAAGAAAGTGGGAGGAATTTGATTTGGGACTCGTTTTGTTTTCTCTTCACTTGCGTGCCAACAAAATGCCTTTACATTTACTATTTATATAAACACTTTATTCCTCATATCAACGTCACTACTTTGTATTTGTGAACGCAATTAAAATAGTCTAAACAACATTATATGTAATCGGATAAAGAATAAACCAAAATCCATTATAACTTATATTCAACAATCGGATGTTCAAATTAGTTGAAACTATACATTTTTTTGTCTTTCAGAATGTATTTTTAATGTGTGTAAGCAAAAGTCATTCAAAGGAGTACTTTTGTTTTAGTTGTGGCGTTCATAACTCAAAGGTAATTTGTACTAATTGAAAACGCAATGCTAAACTACCCTTGATGGTTGTTCACCTAGTATTTAATTGGTGTATTCTAAATCCGCCTCTAACAAATATCTAAATGTAAGAAACGTTGAGACATGGCCAACTTTTTGTTTAATTGGTATATCTAAGAAGTTTCAAATATATAAAAAAAAAAAAGTTTCAAATATATCTAAATTTTGGTTAAGGACCTTATATGTATAAAAAAGTCTTGGTGAAAATGTAGAAAAATAATGATAAAAGTAAAGGCAAACCTCATTAACAGAAAAGATGAGAGGAAAAAAGAGCCAACAATAATTTTCATAAGAACCTAATATTTTGAATTTAAACTTTATAAAATGGAATTAGAGCACACTGTATATATATAGTATAACTAACGAGTGCAATAAGAAGCCTAGCCACCATTACTTTCAAATACGAGAGAAAACAAAATATGAGAGACAGAACGTGACAAAAGGAAAAAAGAATGGCTTTTAGAGGAGAGAAGAGTCATGACAAAATAGAAATTACAGGAACAAAAATTATTGAATAGCTTATTCATAGAAGAAGCCCCGACACTTTTCTTTCTTTTCCAAAAGATTCATTCATTCTTTTATGTCTCTTATGTACGATTCAATGCGACTATTTTCTTTAATAATAGTTGTAGAAGAAAGATAGAGAGTAGTTTCATATGTTTGTATGGCTTATTTTGATGCATTATTATTCCCTCTTCCTCTCTTGTATTTGCTCCTTTTCATGATGATTGTGTGTTTATGATTCTTGCGAGCATGCATGGAAGTAAGCAAAAACATAACTTTAATCAATTTGTACGAGAAAGTGAAAAGCAAGAGCAAAGAAATGTTAATGGGTACGTACGTACATATTCAACAGACTACCACACGTACAATAGTAATATATTTTGTTGTTAGGAAACAAAGAAACATGAATCTTCTCGTGAATTGTAACGAAGGTTAATGGTAAAGTGTAATCGTACGGTGTAATCTGTGCATGTCTGTGTCGTAGTATTTATCCTAATCATCAATGCCCTAATTTATCCATACGCTTTAATTACTTTTTAAAAGACTACAAATACGAATTTTAAAATCACATAATGATCAGGGAAAATGTCATAGCATATGTATGGCCAATGTGGAATCTCGCATGAAAAAATGATGGCTAATTGCAAGGTGGTACTAATTCACACGAATGTGTATATATTCAGATGTAGGTTCGCATGATCTAATATTGTTTTAAATTTCTGTGTATGTAACCCAAAACATCTCACCACCTTGGCGCGCACATATATGATCCTTTAGTTTTAAATATTGGCAATATATTAAGCAACAATGGGTTTTATTTCTATGTAATGCGTATTTGACTAGCTAGAGAAGTCCCTAGCTGTAGCTGAAGTCTTAAACAAGAAACTGAAATTTCGTTAGTAAATCTGAGTCATACTTATAATGAGTCAAATGTAAGTAGCGTAGAGGATCTTTTTTTTCACCCGTGTAAGTCAGCCGGTATAAATTACTCAACCGGATAATTTTCTATCAACTAAACTTGTTTTAATGTAAAATCGAATAACCTTGATTTAATATATGACGGTTGTAGAAGAAAAAGGAGAGACTTGGTCTATCTGTCCCATACACACATAGTAACTTATAGAAGAAAAAAATGATCCCTTGTAAGAAAAACCTCTTGAAGTCGATTCAGTAACTTGCTAATTTGAACATGAAAATGACAACTAATATATTAACAAACAAACAAACAAAAGAATCAGCGAATAGTGGAGAGACACTAGTCATTGATAATTTGAAGAACCATGTAAGAGAAGAGACAAATTAAAAGAAGAGGAGAGATAGAGAGAATTGACAAGACAGAAAGAGGGGTGAGACTGTGAGAGACAAAATGGTGACAGGCATTGAGGTGGACCATTGGTTGGCTTGGCTGTGACTCACCCGCTCCTCTTATTCTCTGCATTTATTTTTTGGTTGAACGTGTCATGTGATTCATTTCATCTTCTTGGTTTCTTCTTTTCTCTCACAAACCAATATATCAAAACAAAACGATTAAAGCCTATTTTCAAGTCCTTTGTTATATTATTGTCAGTGATCTCTCCTATCATGAGGTCATCATAATACATACATGTCACATATCTACGTGTATATATTTATACACACATGCAGACAAGAGATCTTTCACATTAGACACTACATAATATCCTGACAATGTAAGACTGCATCAAATTCTCTGTTATATTTATTATACACAATTTATTAATTAGCTATCGAGGGAAGTAGATATTCTAGTCCAATTTATTTATTATACTTTACTCATTTAGTCTACCTAGACATGTAGTGGCCTTTTCTAAATGATGTAATAATATCTAACGTGGATTTTGCGCTGTTAATTGACCGTTGGGATAGGTTATAGGAAAATTGATAGATATCGCAAATAAATTGACTGTAAGAGATTGAAATTGACACTGTTGATAACAGAAATAGAATAGTAGGAGTAGTAGAGCTAGGGTTGGGTCAAAACCTAAATAGGAGTCTGAGGAATCTTGTTTCTGTGTGTATGATTTCAAGGCCTTTATTTCTCCTCCACAGTCTATATTGCACAGTCCTATGGCTATGCCTTGTAGAATGTTTTTCTCTTGATTTAGTTTTATTTGCTTTTTGGTTTTTTACCCCCAGGCTACGCCTACGAGTGAAAGAACAGTAGCAATTTAAAAAGCTCAATGAGATGTATATATTTAGATAAGCTAATAGCGATGTCAATGAGGAGTACTTCAAATCTGCTGATTGGGAATAAACAATAAAGGAAACACATCAACCATATGAAAGATCAGACAGAAAAAAAAAGAAGTTTTGGTTACAGAACGGGCTTAGGCTTATAAAATCTCATCAGGACTCGAAATCAGTTTTTTGATCTGGGGCACAACAGATTTGCGGACTAGTTAACTCTTCGAACCAATTTTTTTTTGAATCTGGGGCATAACAGATTTGCGAACTAGTTAACTTCAAACGGCAAATCTTAGAGAAAGCAAAGAGAGTAAAGAGTAATTTTCACATATTATCATGTGAATGATATCCGTTTAGAACTTATATATTATTATGTGAATAAATAATTTGCAATCACTTGGACCCATATTTATATCAGATTCAAAACTCGATTTTTTTTCTTTAAAAATACATATTTATCGTAGAAAAATATTTTTTTAATCCGCAAAGATATACAGTATATTACGGGAGTCGAGGCTCCCACCCCTTCCATATATCAGCCTTGATAGCAAGACAACGACCGGTCTAACGAATATTGGACTTTTACAAGTGTATATAAATTTAAAACAATTCTTGAATTAACAGTTTTTTATATATCCTATCCGCTGATCCAGTCGAGAACACACTTGATACTAAAAAGTGGACTATTTACCACATTGCTTGACCTGAATTCGAATGTCTTCCGTCTAATATTAGGGGTGGAAGACCGATCGTCTGTTACAACCCATCATATTAGCCATTTACGGCGAAACCCATGTAAAAACTAACCAATTAATAATAATTTGATTCATAAGAAAAATTGAACTCATAATTAATGTAAATACACATTAATTAATCCCCAAGAGATTGCCACTACTTGGTTTTGTTCCCTAAATTAATTAGCACTAGAAATTAACCCGTACATTCGTGTGAGTATATTTTCTATTTTATAAATATATAACTTTGATATTATCATAAATATTTTAGATATATAATTTATATTTAGTGTTATATATTATATAACTCTTTAATTATATTGCTTAGTTTTCTTATTACATTATTAATATATTGTGATTTGCTTACATGTTTACTTTTTTTATTAATTGTTATTACATTTTCGAGTTTAGTACAATAAATATTCTATAATCTGAAATAATCAAATAATAAATCGCCTTTAAAATATCCTTTTGAAAATATGTAGTTGTAGAACAAAAAGTTTAACATCTATTATAACTTTATTTTTTATAAGAATATTACATGGTTAAGAAACTTTAACCCGTTTTAATGTAGATAATAATTTATATAGATGAAAGTATTTTTAAATAAATAGGTTACTTTTTTAGTTTAATATAATTTTTCATATTTAATATATAATAATTATATTTTAATATAATATAGACTATAACAAAACTTATAAAAGTAGAATATATAAATATTTTTTGATAATCAGAAATAATCAAATATCACTCTTCTTTTAAATATATTTTTCGAAAATATATAATTGTAGAATCAAAAGTTTAACATATGTTAATAACTTTATTTTTATAAGAATATTACATAGTTAACAAATTTAATCCGTTTTAATGGTAGATAATAATTTATTTAAATGAAACTATTTTTAAAAATAAATTAGCTAATTTACTAATTTAATATTATTTGTCATATTTAATTTATATAATTCTTCTATTTAAAATAATATAGACTATAATAAAATTTATAAAGTAAAATGTTTTATTTTTGTTTTATATAATACTTAATTAATTTTAATTTAAAATAATATTATACTACTAATTACGAAATTAATTAATGCTTTATTTAACAAACATATTTTAAAATTCAGTAGAATTGTGTTAGATTTTTTATTAATAGATTTTGCTATAACTAAAAACAAAATTCAAATTTATGGTTAAAACTGATTTATTATTAATATTTTTATTGAATATTATGTCATAGTAGGTAACTAATGAAATAAACCTACTATGATTTTTGTACAATAGATAAAAATAACGACTCTATTAATAGAGTAGATTATTATGCTTGCACACGAACCTCTGATTGAAATGGTTTAAAAAGCATAAAAAGTCAATATGGATAAATTTAAATTGTTTTGATTAAATATTGAACTCATGAAATATGAATATATATATATATATATATAAACAAGCATCATAATATGTGTTCACTACTATATACAATATAACTTCTTTAAATTAATATTCTATAAATTAATATACTCTATTAAATAATATACTCTATTAAATAATATAGAATAATATAATTTTATATCTATAAATTAATAAAAAAATATAGTTTTGGTGTAGTCCAACATTATTAATTTATAGAGGTATCATATAAGTAAAAAAGTAGTTGCTCGTGTTAATCAAATTAAAGCCTTAATTAAGGCACATATGACATATCTAACCCAAATATACATAGCCAATATCCACCACCACGACTCGATAACCATATGAGAGCAAAACTTCCCTCAACGTTCTTAATCCTCATGTCCCTCGTGACCTAATACGCGCTTCTAGTTCACTATACCATCAAGATGGTTCTGTCTCTTGTTGTGGTTTGAGGTTTCATTCAATTTTTTTTTTTTTAAAAATCCCTCAAAAAGTGACGGTAGAGAGAAGTTTCATAGACCCTTGGAGCCAGGGAGGTCAATCCACTGAAGCTGAGCCTCGACCTCTCCACATTCAACGTGTCGTAATCTGAGAACGAGATCCTGGACGAGCTTACCGTCGATCCAAGTGACTTTAGACTCCTCGGCTAGACAGTTGCGACGAGATGGCTGAACCGTGGTCACAATGGTTCCACTAGGAAGTCCATCAAGGTGCATCCTTAAAGCCTCGATATACGGCTTTATCTCGAACTCTGCATCACCCATCTTGTCGTCCTTGCTAAACATGTCATGGTCGTACACCGTCTACATATTATTACACAAGGTCCTTATCATTACCAAATATTAATAAACATTATAATCATGATATTTTTATTAATATGATTTACTGTATAAACAATTTACCAAGAGGACGGTAAGACTAGGGTCTGTGACGGAGAGAGTCAGGTCTTCATTCCATTCTGGATTCACGTCTTTGTTAATGACACGAGTCTTCACTTTCTGCAGACAAGATAAAAGTAACTTGAATATTTCTACGTAATGGAGAGGATATTGTGAAACTGCAATATTAGATCGATGATTGTAGTAAACATATATATAACCTGTTTGCCCATTTTGACGACGATGTAAGGATCACTGCTATTGATGTCACGGACGGCGAGATTGACGCCACGTTTGACGCGTATTCTAAGGAGTCCCAAGAGATCGTCCATCAGCGAGCTTGTCATTTATATATCTACCCCACTCTCTACGATTTTCTCTGCAGATTCCACTGCATGCACACGTTCAGATCTCAATATTTCTGTCTGAGAAACAAACTCAAGTTAAATCCGCGTGGGAAACGAGAACAGCAAGTCTCTTCGTCTTTATCTCTGTTTTTGTTTTGAAGCGAAGCGTTTTGCGTGAGAGACAAGAAAGGAGTAATGACGATGTTATTAAAGGGATGACCTAATTTCACAACTGAATAGACGAGGACCCGGTGTTTACGATTGACGTTAGTTTTTGAAACCCAATTTTAGTGAACGCTAAAATTTCGTTACAAGGTAATATTTCGGAGAATGTATATAAATAAATACCTAAATACCCGAATGTTTTACTTTTTTTTTTTCTAGAAGAAAACAATTGTAACAACAAAATTTGCCTGTACTCATTTTCTAAGGAACGTACGTTTGCTCATTGAACGCTGAGGTAGAGAGACAAGAGAAGGAAGTTTCACGGGAATAGCTTTCGCAATCTCTCGGCTGATAGGGACGCTCGTTTGTTGTTTGGTTCCAACACTAGTGCGTGTCTGAAATCTGCATGAGTTTTAAATAAGAAAGAAACAACAACGTCTGAGTGTTAATCATTGGTTTAGATAAGATCAGATCAGATCATGGTTCTTTAAAGCTTACCATCCATGGCTTCCTTGTAAGCGCCTAACATTTCCCTTGCGGTTCCTCTTCGTAAATAGGCTTTCACATTCTGAACCAAAAAATAATTATTATTCTGTCAAAGATTCAAGGCCTCTCTTACAAGAGAAGCTAGCTTCTGTTTTAACTTAAAACAAAATTACCTTCTTGTCGAGGGTGATGGCTTTGGTACAGTCTTCTTCGGCTTGAATAAAGCTGCATGTATAGGATTTATCAAAATCAATGTCACACAAAAGATCTCACTTTAAAAAGGGATTTAAACATAATTACCTCCCAATTTCAAGATAAGCAGCAGCTCTGTTATTGTAATAGGTACCATTGTTGTCACTTAGCTTAATAGCTTCCGAATATAGACCAATAGCTTTCTGCCACTGCTTCTCTTTGAATGCTTGGTTACCCTGGTTGGTTTTATACGGACAAAAAAAAAAGTTAAGGAAACACACAATGCCATTTTGCAAAATGAGAAGACCAGCTATGGAAATTATTTGACCTTCTCTTTGGCCATTTCAGCTGACTCTTCTTGGCTGATAGTCTTTTTAGATGATTTGGGATCGGCAATAATGCTTGAGTTCTCTTGCAAAGATGCATACATTGTCTGCACTGTATCTAGTAAAAAGCGGTCACCACCATGTCTCGCTATGAAAGAAACTGAAACAGGGCACTTCTCGTGGTGTCCCAGCGGCACAGTCACCTGAATTAACCGACCAGTAAATTGTATTATGTGGATTGTGTTTGCTAATGTTGTCTGGTAAGTGGTCGCTTTGTTGTTGATATATCTGAGGGTCCAGATACCTTCACCATCATTTTTACTTGAATAGAACAAAAAAAAAAAAAAAAAGAGAGTGAGATCTAACCTGACAACAACCCGATATGCTGGCAATGCTAAGTAGACTGGAAGCTCGGTTTTGATAGTCTTCAGATCTTATCTCTTTGCTACCAAGTTTTGGAGGAATAGTTGGCATTGTTGGGATAACCAGAATGCCATCATCCTTAATTCATGGGAACACATAAGCTTACAAACAAAGTCGATCAAGTTGTGGACGTCGCAAGGGAATAGCAGGGATACCTTGAGAAGTGAATTAATAGCAGTTCGTGTCTGGTTTCTGATTGCATTCAGATTCTCAATCTCTTCATTAGTTAGTTCTGGGTTCTCACTCAATTGTGAAGAAATCACAGGATCAATAGCTGGCTTCACTGTATTGATCCAATCGCCATGGTTTTGAAGAAACTCGTGCCTACAATAAAAGCCAAAATCGTTATAGAGTTCAAGATCGAGATGCTCACATTCTCTGAGGGTGAATAAACAACAGGCACACCTTTGAAGAAGCTGCATCACATTTGCCAGTAGTCTTGATGTAGGGACCTTTGTGCTAGCAATGGTTTTTGTAATAGCGAACTCTTTCAAGCTAGGAACTTTAGATTCGAAATAGTTCTCCAGATTCTGATTCTTCAGCAATTGTCCTAAAAACGAAACAAAGGACACCTCAATTATTAATCAGGATATATGAAAGAGACGGAGGAGCTTAAGGAGGTCGGCATACTTCCGAAAAGCTTTTCAGCTGATTTGATCACCACCTGTGTAACCCGGTCCACTGGAATCTTTAACAGCTGAAAATAGTCATCAGCTAGTATGATTTGCCTTGGATTCCGTTGTGTGGCAAATGGAAGGTGCAAGAGTACATGGCCAACGCGACGTAGGGTGTTTGGATCGCGAGCAAACCATCCTGAAGACAATATCTATTGATCAGAATCAACCTAATGCTCATATGATATTGTGCTATATGTAAACTGAAGTCAACTTGTAATATACATATTTATGACCTAGTATATAAGGTCCAAATCAGTCTATCACAATGGTCTAATTCACACATGTATATGTATACATACCTACAGAGTCAAGACTAGCAGATACTGGTATGATCCCTGTGTTTGAAATAGCCCCATGGGAAGATTTAAATCCAAGAACGCCACAGTATCCAGCAGGCACTCTGACCCCGCCAACTGTATCGATGCCTGCAATGACAAAAATTATCAGAGTCATGTTCTTATGAAAACTGAACAAAAACCAGTAAACTGTCGAGATTTAAAATTTTAGAGATGAATGGGAGAGGCCAATGAGCAGACTACCATATAAATTTGTTAGAATCTAAATCAAGCAATCATATTAGAGGCCTAATCAGCTAAAAGTGAGCTGTTAGATTATAATATATTATGCTTATACAGAAAAGCCGGGGTGTGATTCTCTCTTGAATATTTTTTCTAGACTCTACTATAACTAGAAGGTTATGCAAATGCAAATGCAAATGCAAATGCAAGCGTGTGTTATAGTCCAGTGATTCATACAGCCCATTCTAAGCGTTCACTATCAAATTTACGATGAAAGAAAGCAAAATGAGTGCAGAATTCTTCTTATATGTAGTGATAGCAGCGTCTTGTCTAGAACTCAAATGGTGGCAGCTTTGATGAAAACGTAACTGTTTACGACCGGTTCAGGAATTTCCTAAAGGAATATAACTGTCAACCATATTTTGTAACCAAAATTTAGGTCTATCTTGCAACACACTTCCCTAACTAGGATAAAAAGAATCTAGTGAGCTTACCTAACGCAAAATCCACAGCATTAGTTGCTACAGCAACAGCAGCTCCACTGCAAGCGCCACCAGGAATACGAGAAGGAGCAGCAGGATTTGTGGGAGACTCGTAATGCTTGGTTTCTCCACTGATACTGAAGAAAACAAAAACCAAAATGACAAAGGAATGCTTACTGAAAGAAATAAGGATTTCTCACAAACTACAGTTCCTTAAGGATATAAAACAACCAAAAGAGAGAGAAACGAACCTGAAGGCAAGTTCATCAACAACAGTTTTGCCAACACAAGTGGCTCCACCTTCAACGAGAGTTGAAACCACAGGAGACGTCGAAGAAGCAGGTTCATGCGTCCTGACCCAATCTGGATGACCAAAGCCAGTCACGTAGCCAGTAACATCGAATCTGGAAAACAAATGAGAACAAAAAAAGAAAGAGAATAACTTAAAGCATCATTATAAACCCTAGATTGAAAGTCAAAACTCCACACAAGCGAATGATTAACATATATATCATAGTGTATCAGTGACTCTCTCTCTATGAAAGTCACTCATCTAACAAACTCATAACACACACACACACAAACGCACAATTGATAAACCGAGAATTAGGTATAACTGAATCAAGTATAAGTTCACGAACAGTACTCTAATCCGATCTGAGTCAACGCATAAGATTCCAATCTTGACTAACACAGCAAAATGATTCTTCATCTCAATCCCCCAAAAACTTCACCTAATCGTAATAGACTTATATTGAGTCGAGAGGAAGGGAAAAGAAGTATGAAGTGACTTACAGGTCGGAGATGGCGAAGGAGAGACCGGTGAGAGGGTGAGGGGCTTTGGGAGGAGCAGGCGGCGGGGGAGGAAGGAGCAAGAGCTTCTCGATGAAGGCGCCGAAGTCTTCACGGATGGTTTTCTTCAGCTTCTTAGCAGCTAAGAGAATCCCGGCGATGCCTAGACCTAGAAGCACCCAGAGGTTCGAAGCGTGAGACGCCATCGATGACGTTTTGGGCTTCTTTTTTTGCTGTTTAAAGATAAGAGAAAGTGAGAGAGAGAGAGACGGAAATAGAGTTTTGATTTGTTTTTGTGTGTTGCGTTGCGTTTCTTGAGGTTATTCGCGTTGTACCAAAATAAAATAAAATTAACTAATTAGTTTATATAAAATAAATCTATTTGTGTATTTTTAGTCAAATTATTTTCTTTCTTTTGCTTAATAGAGTTTCGCATATGTATACACTCTTCACAGAAATTAAAAAAAGTGATAAAATTCATCTCCATCCTTAATAATTGTATTAATTTTCATAAGCTTTTAAATAATTAAATATATTTAGAGAAATTAGGAGCTATATCAAAATAATTCTACGTAATTAGGAGAATACCAACGAAGACTATTTGGAGACTGTACACATTCATATATGACTATGCTACACCTATGTTTGACTAAGTGTTTTTTTTTCTCTTACAGCTAATCTAAATCTTATAGATAGATTCGATAAAGTCTTATAACCATGTGATTATATTTTCCAAAATCTCTGTTTGTCAGAACATGAACAATTAATCTCCTCCCCATGATTTTAAATATGAAACTGTTATTGAACTTTTTCTCTTTCATCTAGGCAACCCACTCAAGTATCTCTCTTCAAAAACAAATCTTAAGTTCACTGAGAAAATCCTACAAAATATCATCAAATTTCACATATCTCTTTCTCTTTTATCTCTAAGATTTTTCAAGTAATTTTTCTCTAAGAACACGTCTCAATTACACAACAAAACCCACATAAAATCCTTTCAACCACTGTCATAAAGACAGAGGACAAGAAATCTGAACCACCGCCATGCTCCATTCTGGAAAGGATGTTTGTGGTAGGAGGAAGACCAATTGGGGTCATGGTAACATTGTAACACAAACCCTGCGGCATCAAACAAATTCTCAATGCCCTTGATGCCGACGGAATTAATTATATTCACAGTTATAATTAAACTCAGTATGAAAGTTAATCTAGATTAAAACAACAGCACAATGTGGGTTCTCTGGTTGTAATAAAGGTAATAACTATTGTATATGCAGTTTTTGGATAATTACATTTATTACCAACTCACAAAATTGTTAACTGTAAACTTTATTCAAATAGTCATAAAAATTATTTTACCATAACAATGAATTTTGGATAACTGAAAATAAGGTTTTTCGTTACCATTAACAAGCTATTCATCAAGTTACACATCCAACTACAAAATTAACAAGCAATCTTATATCATATACTGTATGGGGTTTAGTGATTTTGATGTATGGTTAAAACTATAGTGTAGGGATATTGTAATTTATAGCTATTCGTATTATTAACTTGTTCATTAATTATGTTAGCCATCCAAAAAATGTGTTAACTATCTAAAAAAAATTAGCCATCTAAAAAATGTGATTACTATCTAGAAGGATAATTGAACATATGATGAATGATTTATATTTCTTCTCTATATACCAGGCTTTAGGTTTAAGGAAATTGCTTATACGATTTAGTGTATTGTATTATAGTGTCAAGGGTTTCGATCAATGGTGTATAGTCTAAGGTGTTGTTGTTGGGTTTAAAGCTTATGGTATTGATTTAGGGCTTATGTCTTAGTTCATTTTGTTTAGGGTTGGTTTATGATGTGGTGAGAGTTTATGATTTTGTCTTTAGGGTTTAACTTTATGACTGATTAGAATTTAAAATTTAGGATTTAGGATTTTAGTTAAGGCTTAGGGTTAATGATTTGGTTAGTGTTTAGGGTTCATCATTTGGTTAGGGTTTATGATTTGATTAGGGTTTAGGGTTCAAGGCATTGGATTTATTGTTTGGGTTAAACGTTTATTGTTAAGGGTTTCAAATGTAGTATTTTTTGGTGTGGTTATTTAAATCCTTATACCAACACACTTATTCCCAATCCACCCCTACACCTCCACGTAAGTGTAAGCAAATTATCTACAAAACTAATTTCTTACACAGTTATGTATCTTGTTAACCGGATAACTTGTTTGTTCACCCTAAACGATAATGTATTTAAGTTCATCTTAGCCGGATATTGTTAGATTTACTCGTCGGTTGTAAATATTGACCGGTCAAAGAGTTTGACTCCATATTGCTATATTGGCCGGCTAATATTTATGGCCTTGTCATAACTTAGACAATAAGTCCAAATGAATATCAGTGTTGGAAATGCCATAAAAAACTCAATTTTAAGATTAAACATCAGAATCAACAAAATCAAGTGAATATATATATATATATGTTCTTTAAAAAGAGATCCAGAGAATTCGTGGAGACATGATATCACCATAAAAAGAATAAAAAAAAGCTGAGGAGAAAGAAAGAGTAATAAGAAAAAGAATAAAAAAAATCTCAAGCAAATCTTTTGTTGGATTTGGTTACAGCTAGATATATCCATCTAAATAACTTTTGTCAGTAAAATTTTTTTAGGAGTCTATTACCTAGAAGCTGAGTAGTAACGCGTCCGGGGTATTACCGTTTTATTTGTTATTCTCTGTCATTTATGGTTATTTTTTCCTCTTTTGGCATTCTCTTAATTTTGTGATCTTTCTATGTTTTTCACCTAAATTACTCATACATTTATAAGATTAGAGTACTTTTACAGTAAATATTAAATTATATATGTATATATATATATATTTATATTTAAAAATTATATATTAAATATTTAAAAAGACATATTTGTTAATATCACTTTTTATAAAATAAATGGAGATTCACAATAAGGTTTCACAGTCCCATAATGTAATCCATCATAAGTCACAAGCAATTCTTTAACAAAAAGAGAAAAATATGTAACGGGCAATATACCATAAGAATAACAATTCACTGAAACTTGTACCAACTATAAGAGTGAAAATATTATAAAGTTTAGACTGTCTTTTTTGCACTTGCCATGATCTTATAAGAGTATGAAAATCTTATAAAGTTTAGACTGTCTTTTTTGCAATTGCCATGATCTTATAAGTAAGTCTAGGGACAAATGTTTGATACCCGATTTGTACTCGCTATTTGACTCGGTTCGATTTGAAAAAATAAGTATTTGATACTATCAAGTCGAATAACAAGTAAACATATTTTATTACTTGTACTTGCAAGTAACGCGTCCGGGGTATTACCGTTTTATTTGTTATTCTCTGTCACTTATGGTTATTTTTTCATCTTTTGGCATTCTCTTAATTTTGTGATTTTTCTATGTTTTTCACCTAAATTACTCATATATTTATAAGATTAGAGTACTTTTACAGTAAATATTAAATTATATATATATTTATTTATTTAAAAATTATATATTAAATTTTTAAAAAGACATATTTTTTAATATCACTTTTTTATAAAATAAATGGAGATTCACAATAAGGTTTCACAGTCCCATAATGTAATCCATCATAAGTCACAAGCAATTCTTTAACAAAAAGAGAAAAATATGTAACAGGCAATATACCATAAGAATAACAATTCACTGAAACTTGTACCAACTATAAGAGTGAAAATCTTATAAAGTTTAGACTGTCCTTTTTGCACTTGCCATGATCTTATAAGAGTATGAAAATCTTATAAAGTTTAGACTGTCATTTTTGCAATTGCCATGATGTTATAAGTAAGGTTAGGGAAAAATGTTTGATACCCGGTTTGTACTCGCTATTTGACTCGGTTCAATTTGAAAAATAAGTATTTGATACAATCAAGTCGAATAACAAGCAATCATATTTTATTACTTGGAAGTACAAGTCAAGTATTAAGTTCTTTTTTATTTTTAACTACTTGGCTTGTTATTTGGTTTGTTACTTGTTATCATATACTTATCACATTATTTGTTATATATTATTTAATTTATTAAATACTTAATATTCATTTTATTAATTAATTAAAATTTATGCATTACATTTTATTGGCGACTACAATTACTTACTATTTACATCTCATCCGCTATTTGATAGGTACATAATCTTCAAAGATTAGTATTTGTCTGACCAAATTAAGTATTAAGTAATATATTTAAACTATTTGTAAGTACAAAATACATATTAATATTAAATAAAATTAATTATTTGATGTTGTTTTGTTTGTTATTTGTATTTGTTAATGAACAAATATATATTTTCCTAAATCATTGTAAAATAGCCCATTTCTATTTCCATTTTCATAAGTACATCAAACATAAATGCTATATTTATATAACTCTTGATTTATTTTTTATTTTTATATAGTCAATTTTCCGAATGACTTAAATACAAAAAAAACATTAACATTTTATTTATATAATAAATTTATTTAATTTTAAATTCTAATGA
Source organism: Eruca vesicaria subsp. sativa (assembly GCA_932364175.1). Classification (NCBI taxonomy): domain Eukaryota; kingdom Viridiplantae; phylum Streptophyta; class Magnoliopsida; order Brassicales; family Brassicaceae; genus Eruca; species Eruca vesicaria. The sequence goes on from CAKOAT010114155.1 coordinate 38,651, forward strand.
TTTATCAAATAATTTACCAATAATTATGAATGAATTTGTAAATAATATACAAATAACAAGTAATAAAACAAGGCAAGTAACTTATAAATCCATCAATGTTTTTGCAAATACTTGAAACTGCAAGTACTCGTTTTTAAAAAATCAAGTACAAGTCGAAATATTTACTATTCGTACAAGATAAACCGAATACTAAGTATATCAAAAATACCGAGTACTCGGCTGGTGCCCACCCCTACTTATAAGAGTATGAAAATCTTATAAAGTTTTGACTGTCTTTTTTGCTCATGCCATGATCTTATTTGTATTCCTTAAGCTCATCCTGTATGGCTTCTTTTTTGTTTTACACATGGTGCATCTACTAACTTAAATTATCATGTATAAGACCATCTCCAACAATGTATCCAAGCCACTTCTAAGACAGTATCCATCTGATTTATAGGGTTTTAACACAATCAAAACATGAAAATAGTTAGAGTTGTCTCTAAATGTAGAGGTTTCTAGAGACATATCCAAAGACACGTGTCATTGTATAAGTGGTTGAGTGTTTTAAAGAATGGAAGAAAAAAAATTTGGACCGACTTCTTTTCTCTGTTTCGCGGATTTATTTTTGGTTCTCTCTCTCTCTTGGGTTTGCGATTCAGACGGCGAATTGATTCATGAAACCGCCGGTTGTATATCGAATCCGTCGCGTGTCGAGCCTAGAATCCAACACCAGAAGCATCCTTTCCATTGTCGGATTCATCAATGAAGAAATTGGTGGAATCTGAGGCTTGACTGTTTCAGATTTCTGACTTGAAATCGAAGAGATTTCGAAGCAAGAAGCTTCTTCATTCTTCTCTAGGTATGATTCGAGGTTTATAATGTGTAGATTCGTCTATTTAATCTGTTGAATCTAGAATAGGGTATTTTGATTTTAGGGTTCATAAGATTGTAAATTAGGATTCTTGGTTTAAATGCAAAATTAGGGTTATTAGCATCAATAATTAGGATATTTATTTGTTATTAGCTATTATCAACATCATTCTTCTCAGGTTTTGTTGATACTTGAATCCGATTTGCATTCTATGATCTCTTGTTGTGTTTTATAGCTATCTGATTTTGCTTAAGTCTCCATTAAAATCGTGTTCTTGATCATGTCTATATTTTTTTTTTGTGTTTATGGTTGTTGAGGATGGAGCTTATGGAGATGCTAGAAGTCTGTGAGGAGAAAACTACTACGAAAGCTAAATTTCAGCCTTTCAAAGTAATTTACTGGGGCTGCTTCTTTAAATTCTTCTAGGACTAGTTGGTTGTTGGTTGTTAAGTCTTCAATGCTTGGTAGAGTCTAGCTTTTGTTTGTAGTTATATTTAAGTATGGCTGTCTAATTAAATGTATTAACCTAATGTGATCAATGCTTGTGGAGAAGTTGCAAGTCATGTTTGAGATAATGAAGCAGGATGATGAAATGAAGAAGTAAGACTTTGAAATGAAGGAGAAGCTTAATAAGCATCTCAAAACCGATAGAGAAGGTTGGATTGCTTCACAAGGGACACATCTCTCCAAGTAATTTTTTATCACAAATCCATTTTCAAATTTAGATTAGATACTTCTGGTTCTACCATTGGAGGTATTAAAGCACCACAAGTATCTACATTTTTTAATCTGATTATTTTTACTTAAATATCGATTTAGAAGTCTAATGGGTGATCTATGGTTGGAGATGGTCTAATAATCTTAATTTACCATAAATTATTCTAATTCTGTAACTACATTTCATTTTCTCTCTTGTCAATCATTCTTTCTTAATACTTTAGTTGACTATTAAACTTCATCCCATTTTTCCACTAACAATGATTATTACGATCTTAAAGATAACTGAATACACAATCATTTTTTTTTCTGAACACAATCTGAATACACAATCTTTTTAAAGAAATAAATAAGCACATGGACCGACGACGGATCTATCATCTATCAGCCACCTCCGCTGCAAATACCGGTCAAGGAAACCGGGAACCTACAAAGTGCTGTAGCCACCGGTGTACTTTCTCCGGCAGCTGAAGCCGGAGGAAGAACCCTCCCGTCGGCAAACAACGCCCGTTCCACCAACGCCGGCTGCTGTTCCCTAAAACGCGCCACCGCACCCTCTAGCTCCGCCTCAGCAGAGCCATAGACGCCTTCATCTCCAAACCTCCGTTCAACCTCCAAATACTCCCCGAGAGACGAACGTCTACTACAATCTCCGGCCCCACGTTGCAACCCGTTTCCGGGGCCATCGTCGTCGTCTCGGCAAAAGGGCCACCACTTTCGGCGCCGTTGCCGCTCAGATGAGTTTGAAGGAGGACGTTTCCTCTGGTTGCGACTTGTTGCGTCGGAGGTGGTGACGGAGGGAGACACGTGGCGTTGGGATGAAGCTCTGAATGGGATCATGGGCATGGTTGTTGTGAAGCTAAGTCCCATAAGAGTTCCAAGTGTGATGCTTCTGTCATGGAAGAAAGATCCTGTAGACTATTATCCTCATCACCAATAAAAAAAACATCAATCAAGAACACAAACATACGTTTCCTTGCTGTTCTTAAGACACAACCATTAGAAGTTACTTAAGTTTTGTAATAAAAAAAGAAAACTTTGATTTTTGGTAGCTTGGAAATTACAAAGAAAGTCTTGGGCAGAGGAAGCTGAATCTATTTGACTAATCAAAAATTAAATTTAGGAATTAGGATTATAGAAACTGACCTCTGTATCAAGATCGGAGGAAGAGACGGAGGAGATGGTGGGAGAAGGTGGAACCTGATTGCGTGGATCTTGCATTTTCTGTGTTAATCGCCGGTCGATGATGTCGGATACTCGGAGTTTGTAATGAGAGGAAAAAAGGAAAGTAGCGTTTGCTTTTCGTTTGTATGATAGGTGAGGAGGAGGAGAAAGTGACAAATGATTTGTTTTTGAAATGATTCTTATTTTAAGCTAAAAAAAAACTCTTTGCCATCTGTTTACTACTACTCGATATTGCCTGAGCTTTGATATGTGTATATATTTAATTATTTTTAGATGGGAAAGCCAATGTTATTTGGGACATTTTTGTGTTGGTCAAATTTGGAGTATATGCAAACAAATTGAAACTTGCGACGAAATTACAAAATGACGTTTTTTTAAAAAAATTTGTCAACCTGAATGAAGTTATTATAAGTCGTATTTTATTCATAGGATACTTTTGTTGGTCAAATATTTTGCAAACAAATTGAAACTTACGAAGAAATTACAAAAATTAAATGAACTCTTTATAGGTTGTAGTATCTTTTATCATAGGATTCCTGAAAAAGGTTACAGCTAAGGTCTAATCTCACGCGAAGAAGCAGTTTTGATCGTACGTACATGTAGCCTTGTTACAAAAAGAAAAAAAAAACATTATTCTTGTCGAAAATTATAAGCCAGCTAATGCAAAATTCCATATATATAGTGTTTGGATATTAGTCGACTAATTAAGTTTTACTCTCTTTTTGTCTGGTAGTTTCAGATTATAATTTTGTTTTTAGAATGTTACAAAAAAAAAAATTATGTTTCTACGGTTGTCACAATATAAATGTGAAATATGTTTCTACGGTTGTCATAATGTATATGTATAAATTAACATTTGATCATTTGTTTCATATTCATCGAACAAGACGATACACCAAAATTGACATCACTATAAGATTTCACCTACAAAAAACTTTGAATAATATTGAGCGGATGGAAAGTTAGAATTTTTTATCTCTCTAATTAATATCGATTTGAATTGGAAAATTCATATCTTTCTGGTTTATGTAAATTCTATAAATTAGGCATAAATTAAGCAAAATAATTTGAAATATCAAACCAATTAATAATATTTTCTGGAGACAATGTAGATTGTTTGTATCAAACGGTTAAAACATGTGTATGCACTAAAAATCAAACCATGAAACATATTCTTTATATTATTATGTTGGGGTTTCCAACATTATATGAAAAGAAAAAATATTTTTTTAGCTGAGATACAAATAATATAATATATGTTAATGTCAATGCAATATGAAACTATATAATTAATAAAAACAATTTTCAAATCCATATTTATATAAAAGATAAGCAAAATAATAAATAACTTACAAAAATGGCTTCGAAATAGATTAATTTATATAATTTACATCAAATCTTCTGTTTGTCACCATTTATAGATGATTTTCGACTTGAGGAGTCAATCTCGATCTCATTAGGACTGACCGGTTTAAGTTGAATAAAATCTGTGTAATTTGTGTGTTTCCGTTTTTAATGTCAATCACCAAAATTCTGGTTGACATTTTCCATTATTGGTAATGTTTGATGTCACGTTTGTACATTTATAAAGAGGAGAACGTGTATGTATAGGTTAACCAAGACAATTACCTTAATCAGATTAGGAAGTCGGATTCCAATAAAAAATTTGACATATAATTGCATATTTAATTACGTGGAAATTACTCAAAGCTTAAGAGCATTGCATATATAAATAGGAAACATTATAGCAACATGTAGTCACAATTGTTTCTTTCTCAAAATTACTAAATCACTACATTCAAACCCTTACTATATCATGGCATTTTTGTTAATTTATTTTAAATCATTCTTTATTTTATATTAGATTTTACTTATTCTTATGGCTCTTTTTGACTCTCCTCCATGGCCTATATCACAAATAAACTAATACACTAACAAGTTTTTTTTTTTAAAACAAAAAAACCAGGCCTAATTTGTTAGTTAAACAGTGAAATTTAGTCACAAATTTAATTTTACAATATTTTCCATTTTTTTCTATGCACTGGAATTTTATAATATATATTATTTCAAATTAAAAATCTTTTTAAATCTCCTTAATCCGCCAGAACGCGGATTAGCATCTAATTGTAAATAGTTAAGAAAACACAGGGATATTTTATAACTGTACTTCTATTTTAATAATAAAGATTTGTATTGTTGTGTCTTTTCTTTTATGAAGTTTGTAAGAATATATATTTCATTATATTTCAATGATAATCGTTATATTTCAATGATAATCAGTGGGTTCACTGTCATCGTTTTTTCCATCTTATTTTTTTGAGGAAAAATGCTTACCATTTTTCTCTGAATTGAGAAGATATTTTAGACTCATGTTGCTGAACTTTGCTTTTAGTCAATTCGATGTTATGTTATTAGGCATAACCATGTCAGCCGGACCTGAAAATCTAAACTAGAATCGATCAACCTAAATCAGTTAGGACTGTGTACATTTAATACCATTTTACTCTACTGAGTCTTATTGTGTAGTATCTGCGGGTTTTTGATCCCACCCAATTCTAAGACCTGATGGTGTACTCAAAATTTCTAAGTTATATTATATATATATATATATATATATATATATATGGATATTTCAGTATGCTTTTGGTATAACATATATTTTTTAAACTTCAGGTTTGATTTTCTGGTATAGTTTTGGGTTTAGGATACAATTTTATATTTTCAAAAAATACAATTTTAGTAATCAGATAAAATTTTAGGTATTTCGTGTCTTCGCATCAAATTTTAAATAAAATTTCAAATATTTTTGGTATTTTTTAGATTTTGGTTTTCGGGTCTTAACTACCCGAAACCTTTAGGAACCAATAATTAGTAGATATTAGTGGTTCATAGATAACTAAATTCGAACCAATCTGGATTTGATAGGATCTGAACCGACAATTTAAGTTACTCTATGATAAAATCTAAGATTGGAAAACTGGCTAATTAGACCATATTCAAAACTAGTGTGTCTCAATATACCTTTGATCCTATATTTTTATTTTATTAAACATTTCTTAATTTTTAATACGGAATTAATCCTCTAATCTTTTTATATAATAGAGAAATTAAGATTAAAAGTAATTAAATATATTTAAAGTATATACAAGCTTATCTATTAATAAGATAACATAATTATGTTTTTTTTTTGTTTATTGAGTTCTTATTTAAGAAAAAAATAGCCCTATAAACTAATTTTTAATTATTAATTTATGTTTTTCTCTAAAACTTTTAATTACGTTTTCCCCAAATTTTTTTAAAAATAATTTATCTCACTAAAACTATAAAATTATGCTTTCCCATCAAAAATTTTAAAATAGTTTTTTCCGCTAAAAAGGAAAAATATACTTTTTCACAAAAAAACATGAAAATCACATTTTCCGCTAAAACTGGAAATTACATTTTTTCGTCAAAACTAGATAATTACGTTTTCCACCGAAACCAAGAAATTATGTTTTTCTATTAAAACCAAAATTTACGTTTTCTTGTCAAATTTGCGAAGTATGTTTTCCCGCCAAAACCGTAACATTACGTTTCTCAAAAAATTGTGAAATTGTGTTTTTTCGTCAAAATAGTAAAATTACATTTTTTGCCAAAAATGTGAAATTGTGTTTGTTCCGCCAAAATCGTAAAATTATATTTTCTTGTCAAAACCGTAAAGTTATGTTTTCCCGCCAAAATCTTGAAATTATATTTTCACGTTAAACTTGTGAAATTATGTTGTCCCACCAAAAAGTTTAATTGCCTATCAAAACAGTTAAACTACATTTTCACACTAAAACTGTGAAATTATTTTTTCATCCAAAAGTACAAAATTATGTTTTCTGCCAAAATCGTGAAATCTTGATTTTCTGCTAAAACCGTGTTTCCTCGCTAAAATTATTTTTTAAAGATTTTTCTACAATGAAATAATAAACTTACAATATATATATTGTATTTTATAAATAACGAAGAGCGTTGGTTAGAAATGAAGTACACACATTCTATATTTAGATAAATCATAGAGAAGAATTTAAAATACGGATTTCAATTTTTCTAAAATATTGAAAATAATGTAGAACATATATTTTATTTTTGTAAAAACGATTACGGAAAATTTCATAGAAATAACCCAACTAAATTTCATTAAGTTTTTTTTAATATCCAAACTTTTTCGCTACCTAGTTTAATACCCCAACTAATTATTTTACTCATTTTAATACATATTTTTTTTATAACTGTGCCCATTTTAATACCTAAAGTTTGTTTATTATAATTAAAAATACTATAAATTTCAAACGAAATGTAAATAACCTTCAAAATCTAGAAAAAAATATATTTAAATTTCTAATTTTACTTAAGATTTAAGAAAGAAGGTAAATAAACTCTAGAGGAAACTTCAAAGTTTAAAAATTTATTTTTAAAATAAAAAATTAATTTATATTTTATTGCAGAAAACAAACTAAATTCAATATTTAAAACTTAAAAAAAAATTCTTACAAAATTGAAGATTATACAAAATTTATTTATTTTTATTTCTCAAAGAAAAAAAAATTAGAATTTTCTGTTAAGTTTAGAGATATTTAAATTTCATTTAAAATTTATTAGCATCTTAATGAAAAATAAAAAAAATTTAGATATTAAAATGGGTACAGTTATAAATATCTTATATATTAAAACAGAAGTCATGACTTGACTTCACGTGTGATTTTTTTAAAATAGACTATTTTTAGAAAGTCATGTTACATAACTCCTTAATAATCTTATCATTATTATACCTTATGAAAAATGATATCTATAATAACAAAGATACGCTTAACAATTTGGTTTTGGTAAATTACCCCCACACATTCCAACTTAGTCACGCAAAATATGTCAATAGATATAAGTTTAGGAATCTTCTATTATCTATAAGGAAATATGTCAATAATAGTTAAATGCATCCACAATATATTACCAAAAATCACTGATTCGTAATATGGAATATTTATATAGCCTAACAAAATTTACACGCTATATATATTAGATAAATTTATTTCGATGTAAATTTTTGAAATTATATTGTTTAAAAAAAAGAAATTGTTTAAAAAATTCTTTTTTAATAAATTTTTTTAGAATATTAATTTATGAAGCTATAAGTTTAGTTTTTAGCAAAAAAAATTTCGAAGTTTATATTAACTTTGCAAATTAAAGTATACTAATATTTAATCAAGCTCTATTTATATTACTTTATCTAAAAATGAAATACCAATCTAGCAAACAATAAAATATAGAAGAAGAAACAAACACATGTTTGAAAAACATGCATAATATAAAAAATTTGAAACAATCTATTTGATTAAAACACGTATTAAATAGTATTATTATATTTGAAAAACATTTACTATATATATCATAAATATGTGATTACAATAATATAAACCAAAATTTACAAGTGAAAACAAAATGTTTATATAACTAACAATAAATGAAAACAAACACCCGCGCGGTTGCGCGGGTCAAAATCTAGTTTGTGTATTAAAGTGGGAAATATAATTCATTTGGATATTAAACTGGTAGAAAAATTATTTTGGATATTTAAAAGCTTGATAAAATTTAGTTGAAATATTTATGGAATTTTGCCAAAAGATTATAATATACATTTTAACAAATCTAAATCAACATATCCAAATTGTTGTTGGAATTGAACTTTTTACATCAAAACATGTAAAATATATTCATGACTATATTGATTTTTTTCATATTTTCTGATTTCTGTATAATGTTTGATAATTATTTTCCTTCCAAAACTAATTAATTAATGCAAATATATAAAAGGACAAAAACATTCTCATTAGGGTCTATTTTCCCAATCCCCTATATATTATTTGCAAAGTGATTTTGCCACATGTCCTCTCTACAATCAGTTTCACAAAAAAATGATGACATGTCTACTAGAATTGATGACATGACATATGATTAAATATGACATGGACAATTGCTTTTAATGTTAATATATATTTTTGGAAAATTTTATAAAATATGGTAACAACTCATATATTAGATTTGATGTCGATTTATATTTTTGGAACTATTTTTAAAATATGGTAATAACTCATAAATCATCATTAAAATAAATCTATTCAAATATGGCATTATAAATTTCGAAAATATCATTTAATTATATATTTTAAAATTATATAATTTTTTACAAACTTTTCAAAAATGTATACCTTTTTTGAAAATTATTAAAATTTAATCGTAAAATTATTAATTTCTTATATATTTACAAATTTAATATATATTGTCTAATTTTAATTTTTGATAATTATAAAATTTTCTACAAATTTATTTAATATATTTAATTAAAATAAATAGAAAAAAATCTATCTAAGATTATAATTTTAAATATATACATGCATTTTCTTAAATATAATTTAAAATAAACAAATAATATTTTCTATCATTTTTATGTTTAATTTAAAAAAAATTGTATTAAAATAGTGATAAGAAAAAGAAAATTTATAATATTAATAAATTTTAATTTTAAACATAATTTGGAAAACTTTATAAAATATAGTAACAACTCATATATTAGATTTGATGTCGATTTATATTTTTGGAAATATTTTCAAAATATGGTAATAACTCATAAATCATCATTAAAATAAATATATTCAAATATGGCATTGTAAATTGCGAAAATATCATTTAATTATATATTTTAAAATTATACAATTTTATTACAAACTTTTCAAAAATGTATACCTTTTTTGAAAATTATTAAAATATAATCATATAATTATTAATTTCTTATATATTTACAAATTTAATAAATATTGTCTAATTTTAATTTTTGATAATTATAAATTTTTCTACAAATTTATTTAATATATTTAATTAAAATAAATAGATAAAAAATCTATCTAAGATTATAATTTTAAATATATACATGCATATTCATAAATATAATTTAAAATAAACAAAAAAAATTTCTATTATTTTTATGTTTAATTAAAAAAAATTTGTATTAAAATAGTGATAAGAAAAAGATAATTTATAATATTAATAAAATTTTAATATTAAATGTAATTTATATTGTATTTGTTAAGAAAATATTTTAAATCTTTTTACTGCACATGGTGCAGGAGAACAGCTAGTTTCACCTATAAAAGCCTCTTCATCCATTATCACGTCCTCTGCTAGGTAATAATAGGCACGATAGTTAGACAAGGTAAAACAAGGAAGAACCAATTAATAAATGTTTATTTTCTGAAAAGTTCTTTAACGTTCCAAAAAAGGAAAATAAGTTTATTTTCTTTAAAAATTACTTTCGCTTTGGTTCTTTTTATAATCACATGCAATTGATCATCTGCCCTCTCACAACCCCTAGTTTTCAGAATTGAATTCTGCTTTGAAGATAAGAAGGTTGACGGAGAGTAAGATGCAAGAAAATCTGAGCAAGTCTGGCTTCTCCAAGTCTCTGTCTCGAGGGAAAAAGTGGAAATCTAAATCCATGGTACAGCTCTGATCTCCACTCTCTGTTTCATTGAATTTATTTTTGTTACCGAGATGACTTTATAACTAGTTTAGCTTAAACCGTTTTGCTCTGTCCGACTTCTTGCTTTGAATGTTGTTTATACAAATGTAAAACGTGATCATTGGCTTTTTAGTTCATGCTTCTGCTGGTGTTTGTTTTAGCTACAAACCAAGCTTGCATGCAAGTTAAATTATACTTTGTTTAGTCAACTTTGTTCTGATTTGTTGGTTTCTTAAAGAGGATTATTCCGGAAGAGTTCTTGAGAAGCACCTGTGAGTCTTTTGAGCACAGAGTGGTGCTTAGTGTTCCTTGGAACAATTCTTGGCAACTCTGGCTCCAACAAGACAAGAAAGGTCTGTCTATGATCAAAGAAGACTGGAATGAGTTTGTGGATGACAATCTTTTAGGTCCAGATGATACCTTGGTCTTCACACACCAAGACACTATGTATTTCCAAGTGCGAATCTTCAAGAAAGATGGGAAAGAGATCATCTCTGCACCTCTTAGAGTTGAACCCGAAACTAAACCATTTTCTCCTAAGCCTCACCTGGAGACAACCCCTGCTTCTACCTCTGGTAAGACCATATAAATAGTCTTTAAAATCAAAAACTATTTTTTTCTAACTGTTTTTTTTTTGTATTGGCTGCTGAACTCTTAGCAAGTGGAAGAACAACTACTCGAGGGAGAAAGAATCCTGCTAATGTGCAAAACCCTGAGCGATACCTCTTAAACCCCCAAAACCCTTATTTTGCGAAGACACTGACCAAGACGAACCATATGCTGGTAATAGTTGTAACATTTTGAGTTTCTTTGCAGCTTTAGGGGTTGATCTAGTCATAAAATTTACAGTTTATTTGTTGCATTTGAAACTAATATTTTTATTCATATTTGTGCAAGTAGATTGTAGGCCCTCGGGTGATTAGGGAGTATGGCTTGGAGTTTGGTCCCCATAACTCCCCTATTGACTTCTTTCTTCCCGATGGAAATAAAATGGATGGCGTCACCAGGTGTTACCGCGATTTAATTGGTTTTGTTGGCTGGGTGGATGTATGTCAACAGTACAACCTTAAAATAGGAGACACTGTTGTTTGTGAATTTGAACTCTCAGGACGTGTGGTTAAGGCTGTTAGAGTGCATTTCGTCAATGAATGACTAGTCTCTCCTTATGAGCCAGGTTTCTAAGCAACTCCTATATATTATTGTAATGCTAGATGTGACCACTATGTTGGTTCAACGAACTTGTAGCCACTAAATGTGATCTTTATGTTGGTTTAACAAAACTCGCACGGCTAAGTTACTTGTTCTTTTGAGTAGATGTACTAGTATAGTCTGCTAATATAACCTTGTTCGGATTGGTACATAACTAGTTAACTACATAGTATATATAACATATACTTAATTTGGAATAAAACTTAACAATTCATCTTGTCCAGGAAGACTGTAAACAGATGATTTTTTATTTTCCAATCAAGATACACAGTGATTTGTACCTCTGCATGGTCATATACTTCCACGTTTCGATTGAACTTTTATGCTATGTTTCATTTCACTTCCGAGCAACCCTTTTTGACACGAGGCTTCAATAACACTTTGGGGGTGATAAACACGCGCCTCACGTGCGCGCATGGGAAAAACTCAGGAAGCAAAAAAGACCAACGCGCGCGTGTGAAATACAAACCACACATCATCTCACTGACTCACTCTAATCAATCTCTTTGTTCTTCACTAATTTATGTTTTCCACATGTAACCACCGCTCACAGAAATGGGTTGGATCTCGACTTATATCCCTGATCTGTAGTGTCAGTAATAAGGAGATGATTTAGGCTCAGCAACTTAGTGATTACGAGTCTCAATTCATGCAGGTTTTTGTTTTCTCAGTTGCTTTTAGCTCATGCTTTATGTGCTTTTACTTGAACATATGTGTTGGTTTTGTAACGAGCAGAAACGATTGGAAAGCTTATCAGAGCCAGAGCTAGAAGTATTGATGGAACAAGTTGATGAAGAGAAGCAACAGGTTTGAGTAGGCTTCTCTCCATTGTTTCATTCACCTGCAAAATTAGTAGAAGAATCACAGGAACAGGTTTTACAAATGTTGGTTGTATGATACACAACATAATACAAATAAAAAAAATGTTGAAACAATTAAAGAGATGATGATTCAAGAGGTTTTATGTGAGAGCCAAAAAGCAAGAATAAAACAAACTTGTTATCAACTCAAAATGGTAAGATTTAAATGATAATGTCAAAATTTACTATTTTATTTCATTAATGTGAATAACTAAATATTGTAGGTATATTGATTTTCTCATCAAAAAAAGTAACAATGTACGAGCTTTTTAAAGTTTACCTAAAACTCTCTCTGCATATTTTTGGGTATATAAATGTTATGAAAATTCCGTTTACTTATTTCTTCCTATCACAAGAGAAAAAACAAATACAATGATCTTTGATCTGCCACAAGAATTGGTAGAAGAGATACTGTCTAGGGTCCCGGTCACATCTCTAAGAAGGTTAAGATGTACATGCAAAGGATGGTACCATCAAGCTTTATTCAAAATCCAAGATTCATCAAGAAGCACTTTGATAAAACAAGGAGGTACCAATCCCTCATGCTTAATCACAAGGCATGTTCAATGAGTTCCATTCTCCATGGAGCTAACTTCAACGCTGAGACAATACTTGGTGTAGATGGACTTAGCCCGCTAATTGATCCCCATGATAATGAACCAGTCGATGTAACAAAAGCCTTTCACTGCGATGGCTTGTTGCTATGCACCCACCACAAGGCAAACAACCTTGTGGTTTGGAACCCGTTTTTAGGGGCAAACCAGATGGATCCAACCGCAGAAGCATTACAACAGTGAATATGCTATGGGATACAACAACAACGAGTTGTGTCATAACTACAAAATCTTGAGGCTTCCGTGTTACTACGGTCACGGAAAGTTTGGACCATGGAAGAAACTTGATGTCACGACTTTCGAAGGCGACTTAAAATTAGAAATTTATGAGTTTAGCACTAATACATGGAGGGGTGTTGATGATGTCATCACAACCCAATCCTTCTTGCAACCTTGTGGGGTGTCTCTAAAGGGAGATACTTATTGGTTGTTGTCTAATCATAAAGGGTTTGACTACTCATTACTCAGTTTTGATTTTTCTAAAGAAAGATTGCAACGTCTTCGTGTTCCTACCTTTCATAATGAAACATGTGAGTTTGATACTATGGCTCTCTCGGTCGTTAGAGAAGAACATCTTTTGTTGTTATATCAGAGTAGCGATACACAAATGGTGAAAATATGGATAATTAAAGAGATTGAGACCACGTCTGTGTCGTGGAGCATGTTCTTAAAAGTGGATTTAAAACCTCATGTCCATTTTATTTCGGACCCCGTGAGTTTTTTTAACATTGACATCGAGGAGAAAGTTGTTTTGTGTTGTCATGGATTGAGAGATGATGGTGGTCGCTTCTGCATGTTACGGTTGGTTCCTAGTGGCATGGCACGTTGGTATTTGCCAAGTCGCCCCTGGCCTGTTCCAACATTGTTCGGTTATGTTCCAGAAGAGTTAGCATAGTAGTTTCCTTTGCTTCCTTTGTCATGTCCTTCAATTGATGGATGAAATGATCTGTTTTTTTTTTTTGTTTCCAAGATAAAAAAAAGTTTATCTCCTAGACATTATTTATCAATTAATTTTTTGAAACTTGTTTTCTTGGCATTACTACATTCACTATAAATAGAAAGACGTGATTTATTGATAAATCTAGCTTAAAGTTAACTGTGACATAAGCCCTTTCTCAAAAAGAAAAAAGAAGTTAACTGTGACATACTGACATGTATCTTTACATTTATGTAATTTTGTATATAATAATAACTCATATATCATAATTAAAATATAATCAAATATAACACTAAAAATAATGTAGTAATAGAAATATAAAATATTTAATTATTCTAGATGAAAATATTTAGATAAAATTACAGTTTTAAATATATACATATCTACTCATTAAGTGTAAATATAACATAAACAAAATTAATTATTTTAAATTAATTTTATTAAATTAGGGAAAACAAAATGAAAATTAATATTTATAAGATATATTAAAATATTATATGTAATTTATAAAATTATTTTATCTGATAAGAAGTTTATTTGAAAAAACATTTCTAGAAAATGGCCAGCAAACCTCATAGTTTGATTATATGGTATCTTCGATAACAAAGGTTGTCTCTATGCAAGTTTTTAACAGAATCAATCAATTGCAAAGAAAAGAAGGCCAAAGAAATGCAAACACATGTTCAAATAAATAGGATCCAAAGTGGGTTTACAACATAACTTTCATTCAAACCTCGAAACCAAAAGTCAATAGCCTATTGAGATGAAGATGAACCTGTGAAGCAAAAGACAGCTCAGTGTTTGATGACTCTTCTTGGCTCTGAGAAAGGCAAAAAAGTGGTTTTGGGTGAGGCTAGAAGATCCCAGAGGAAATGCTTGACGTGGCGTTTATCTTCAGCGACTGCTCTGGAATGTACCTACGACCTGTCACACAAACACAAGCCCATCTGGTGTTTCAGTCATTAAACAGGAGAACCTAACATTTCATTATTAGGATTCGAAGATTCTACAATGAGCAAGTCCCTAGAGATTTGCCTTGTTCAGTTGTTCATATGAATGTTTTCATAGAAAGGGAGACAGTGTTTATAATCGTTGGTGATGAACTAGAGAGTTTCTTTTGTTTACCTTTCTCCTTGACGTGGATTTGGAGAGTATCAAGAGTGATTATGCCGTCAGTCAAAGGGAGTAACTCTAGCTTGATCGTTGCTGTAGATTTTGAAGGAACGCATCTGATGCATTTAGAAAGTAAAAACCAGGTTATCAACCTAGAATGGTTAAACATTACCAGCAGAGAAAAAAATGAATTGGATGTTATCAAAAAAAAAAAAAAAAAGATCATATTGCTAATTATGTGTTTACCCCAAGGGAACTCGACTTTGTAGCCAGAGATGTGTACAACCCAAGCCACCCTTTGGAACAACATCTGAAGAAGGATTCATTTCATCATTTGTGTTTTCTGTCCTTGTCTCCAGTGGAATTGAAGGTAACGACTGCACTTTACGCGTTGTTGTGTTGCGTTTCTCGGACTGTACCCTCTCTGTGAACTCAGAGAATCCAAGGAATGGGCTAAGAGGGGAGGTAGGCGTAGAGTTTAGGGACACCACAGAGGGAGGTGAAGTGAAGGATGCTGGAGCAAGAACCGTTAAGGACAGATCTTCAGTTGTCAAATTTGATGCCTGAAGAGTTAAAATCTGAAACCAGCAGCAAAACAAAAACAAAAGACCCCATTGGGAACGCCTTCCATCAGTTCAGGCACTGTCACATTTAACTTTTAAAGATAGCCAGAGAGAGAGAGAGAATGACCTGAACAGGTAGCTGGGAGGCCCTCCCATGGGGGCCACAAGGCTCTCCTGACATTTCAGACGCAACAGAGATCATCAGATCCCTCGAAACTCGTGGTCTCCACTTTGTCCGTTGCTTAAAAAACAGCCTTGATTCTGAATCCAACAGCAATAAAAAGTCAATGAAGAAACAGCAGAAAGATTTGAATTAAAGAAAGACAAAAACATGGCTAAAAACCATAGCAGCAGATATCTCTACCTGTGTAGTTGCAGCGACATGACACCATCACCGCATATTGATCACCACTTAAACCACTCCCTAGTCTTTCAAAATTTACAGATGGAAGAGACAAACTCGACGACTTGAGTTCTTTCCTCGCAGCAGATGGCTTCAGATTACTTCCAACAGAAAAAGCAGGTTTCACTATGAATGAGTGCTCCTCACCTTTCCTGAAAGGTTGAAAGAAAACCTAAGGTTAGGTAAGTACACTCTATAATGTTCTTGAAAGTAGCATTTTAGCTTTGGTATTAGTCATCCGCCTAGTATGCTCGTTGATGAGAGTTACTCTCAAAAACCTAAGGGTAGGTAAGTGCACTCTATAATGCTCATTCAACTTTCCTCCTAGTATTCTCGTTGATGAGAGTTACTCACAAAAACTCGCTGGATCTGATAATTAGTTCTACAGCGTTTTGTTCCCTACGCAAGTACCTAATATTACCTAACACAGTTTTTTTGTATACTATTATCACACACTATTGAAGACTTCTGAAACCTACTGGTCGTTTAAACAAACCTGAGAGTTAAATTGGGCAAACTGTGCTCGTTTCCAGCTTCAATACAAGCAATTGGTACTGAAGAAGGAGAAGCACTCTTCCCTGCCTCTTCAAAAACAATTGTTATGGCGTCGATGTATATAACAATATCTGGAGTGTGTGTAGGAGCAACATTCTGCCAATCAAAAAAGACAAATCTAAGATGAATCCCAGATATCAACTGACCCCACAGTAACAAAGCTACAGAAACACGCACCTTTATCTGAACGCAGAGAAGATCATCTGTATTACAATCAGCTGCAAAAGAATTGATATCAATAGGTTGAATGATTTCGAGTTTCCTCCTCCATCTTCTACCAGGAATGCAGATGCCTTCAAGTCCACAACGAACAGAGAATCTATCCCTCTCCAATGGAACACCACGGAAAGATAAGAGCTCTTCAGTCCCAGACTTCTGACCATTTCTTAACGTTTGACCTGAGTAGCTGTCCCAATCTTCAAGATCAAATGATGGTTTGGAGCTCTGTGTTTTTACTACAGGTCCAGCAACTGGTGCAATGTTCGGTGCCGGAAGAGCTGACATTGAGTAGCTTCTAAAATGGCCGAATGAGAAGAGCTGAGATCCTGAGCCAGAAGAGAGTGATGGCTTGTGTGCATTGCTGCTGATACTTGGGCTTGAGCTTACAGGAGGTGGTAAAGCACGTGGTTGCTGAGAGATAGTGTTGTCCAACGGTATCAACCACTTCAAAAGGTTCCCGTATGGATCCTTGTGTTCATGATCCGAGACAGTATCGTCCCTGTCCTGATGCTTCTCAAACTGCAGTATCTCAATGATGGGTTCTTTGGGACAGTCAACGATATAAACTTGTAAAGAGACCTGCACCCTTCCAAATAAAGGCGTTGTGTGAGAATCAGTGGGTTAATAATCAAACAACTTAATAAGAGTTACCATTCACATACCACTATGTCTCCATTAGGTAAGGCACAGCATTTAGCCTTACTTCTAGCTACACCTCCAGAGACATTAGGATCAAACTCTCCTCTATCTACAAAAGCACTAACACAAGGTCTCTTTTTCCTCTTTTCATCTTCTTCCTCTGTATCTCCCACCAGAGAGCTTTTCTTTGACCAAAGCGGCTCACCAGACTCTGCAATCCTAACAAAGAAATGAGACTTCTGAAACTTGGAAAGCAAGTCTTCTGTTCTTCTCTGATGATCTTCCATCCTCAAGATCGATTCTCCATCAGATACATCCTTTTGTGAATCCAAACTCTCTTTACCAGGACTGTCACCGTTCTCAGTTGCAAACTGACCATCAGGGCTCAATTCTCCATCCCCAGACGGTGTACTCGTCCCATTGTCAGAGAGCTTTCTCTGTACAGTTCTGCTCATCACCTCAGCGACTTTAAAAGGAGTAATAATCTCAGCGTCTCCTTTACTCTCAGATAAGCATGCCAAGATTTGAATCTGCTCCCCTATTAGCACAAACAAATGTTACAACAGCTAGTAGCAGTTTTAAACGATGAAACAAACGCATATACTTACCAGGAAACACAAAGGAGCGATCCAGAGACCGTAATGACTCAATATCAACAGACTCAGACCAGTTATCCGGAATCTCCTCTGTAATAAAAAGACATCACCATTAGATTTAAGTAGAGAAAACACTTAAAAAGTTCAATACTTTAAAAAGTTAGATGTATGTATACTATAAGGAATAGCGATCCATCCTTCTTCTTCAGACACATCTGAGAACCTCTCCATCCCAGAGCCACCAGTGTTTGCATTTGACTCTCCATTACTCCCATCCTCGTCTCTAGATCCGTCAGCTAAATGATCCTCTACTGATGGATACTGTGGGAAAGGCTCCTCGGATATGAGCCCTTCCAAAGTGGATCCGGGCTTGGTTGTTTCAGGAGGAGGTGGAGGCGGAGTAGCTGGTGGTTCGCTCACCGGAGGGCGGTGAGTAGCGGAGGAAGCAGATCGGAGCAGAAAATTCATTTCCTCAGAATCCAACTGCATCAAACAGAAGAGCTAAAGTGTTAAAGTCAATTTCTCTCTCAATCTCTAATAAAGTTTACAGATTTATCACCAAGATCCTAACTTTTTATCGTAACTTTACAGATTAACTTGAATGGATCAAACCCTTAAAGGGAATTAACGAGAAATCGAATTGCGATTGAAGATCTTAGATCGTACTTACGTGACTCAAAATTTGAAGAGCTTTCAGCACGGAGAATGGCACTGCTTGTGATCTTGGAGATGGAGTTTCCTCGATTCGATCTGTGGATTGCCCGAAGAGATGAGATCTTCTTACAATAGAGAAATTAGACGTGGAGAGCTAATTTCCTCTGGGAAGATACAACTATTCCTTAAACTTCCATCATTATGATCAAAACCCCCCTAAAACAGAAAAAAATAACATTTTTACTTCACTTCCAATAAAAAAAAAAAATTCACAAGTGTTTTATTTTATTGAAAAGATTACCAATGAAGGGCTTTATTAATAACTTAATGTCATGGTAATGAGAATTGAGTTTAGAACTACAACTTTGGTAATAGATTATAGATGTAGTAATTACACGAACTCTCCAACTATGTTTCAAAAAATATTTGATTTTGTTAGTGTTTGGTCTTTTTTTTTGTTTGTCAACTACTGTTTGGTCTTACTACTGCCCCCGAGTATTTTTAACACTGAAACAAATTAATTATGGTGGAAAATCTTTGTCATTCGGTTCCCTAAACAAACATTTTTGGACTTTGAAACAATTCGTAAATCATGTGAAAACTAAGCGTGGTGCTTCACATTTTAAAGGTAAAACGAGTAGATACATGAAGTGGATTTAAGTTAACCACACCACATAATTAGTAATTAGTAACTTTTCCGCACCAGACAAAAACATTTTAAAATAGTTTAATATTTTATTTTCATTTCGATAAAATAAAAAAAATTAATTAATTGATATTTAATTATGTGTTTTTTTTTACTTTTAACCTTTTAATTAATAAATATTTCATAGATAACAATACAATATATATAGTGATAAGTTTTCTTAGTTAAAATATTTTTTAATTTAAGATAATTATTATTATTATTAATTTTAATCATTTATCTAATCAAATAAATTTTAAATTCATTTTTTATTTTTCTAATTTATATATAGTATTTATCAAGAATATTAATGAAATTAACTAATCTGCTTTTGCACTACAAGAAAACATGGAAAATTCCGACGGAAATACCGACCAAAAAAATTCCGTAGGGAAATTTCGACGAATATCTGATGAAAAATCGTCGGAAACTAATTTCGGTAATTTCGTCGGAATTCTGTCGGAAAATCCCGACAGAATAGGTTCGTCGGTATTGTTAATATAATCCCGATAAAAAATCGACAAAATACCGACGAACATATGACCGTTGAAAAAAAATTGGTAAATACTGACGAAATACCGACGAAAGGACATAGTCGTCAGTAATCCATCGGTATTTTGTTAGAATATTCTGACGAAATACCGACGGATTATATAGCCGTTTGTGACCGTTTAAATTCCCGACGAAATTTAAACGTTAATATAGCCGTTGTACTTCCCGACGGAATTCTGACGGATTTTTTCGTTAGGATTTTTTGAGATTCACCTATAAATACAACCTCTCCTTCATTCATTCAAATCACAACAAAACAATATAAATCATGGGTACTCCTTATAATTTTCGTTCTTGGATAGATCAACCTCATATGGATCCAAATACAAGTTTACTTACTGAAGAATACACACATGGTATTCAAGAATTCATGGCGGTGGTACAAAGTCAACCGGAAGCAAGAACAAGTAAGTATTTATTATGTCCATGCTCTACTTGTAAGAATAATATTCGTGTCAAAAGAATGGATGTATGGAATCATTTATATCTAAAAGGGTTTACACATGGTTATAAGATTTGGTATCTTCATGGAGAAAGATTTGAGTATAGTAGTAGTAGCGAACCTCAAACTGCCGATAGGTTAGATGAACCTAGCACGAATGTAGATTTTGGGGTAGGGACTGTTCAGATGGTATATGATGCATATATAGAAAATTTACAGTCAGGTGAAGAGGAAGGAGATAGACGAGAACAACCCAATTTAGAAGCCATGAGATTTTTTGAAATGTTAGATGCATCTAAGCAGCCATTGTATCAAGGATGTAGAGATGGTCATTCACCTTTATCATCTGCAAGTCGATTGATGGCGCTAAAGACTGACTATAATTTGGCTGAAGAATGTATGGATGCGATTGCAGATTTTGTTAGGGATGTTCTACCTGAAGATAATCTTTCACCTGGTTTATATTATGAGGTACAAAAATTGGTCCCTGGTCTTGGCTTACCATATCAGGTGATAGATGTATGCATTGATAACTGCATGATTTACTGGAGAGCAGATGAGAACCAGGAGATATGTAAATTTTTTCGGAAACCTCGTTATCAGGATACGAGTGGAAGAGTTCGCCATACAAACGAATGTGGTATTTGACTTTAACTGAAAGATTGAAGAGGTTATATCAGTCAGAACGAACAGCAACACCAATGAGATGGCACAGAGAACACTCAACAAATGGTGAGATAACTCATCCTTCCGATGCAGTGGAAGCATATTCAGTTTACATATCCAGAATTTGCATCGGAGGTAAGAAATGTGTATCTTGCACTATGCAAAGATGGTTTCAGCCCTTTTGGAAAGCATGGAAGACAATATTCATTGTGGCCGGTAATCGTGACACCTTACAACTTACCACCACATTTATGTATGCGACGAGAGTTTTTGTTCCTCTCAATTCTCGTTCCCGGGCCAGATCATCCTAAAAGATCACTGGATGTGTTTCTTCAGCCATTGATATATGAGCTGCAGTTATTATGGGAGCACGGTGTTCATACATACGATGTTTCACGGAAGGAAAATTTTCAGATGCGAGCAGTACTTATGTAGACAATAAGTGATTTTCCAGCATATGGTATGTTATCTGGATGGACCACCCATGGAAGGCTCTCATGTTCTTATTGCCAAGACAACACGGATGCTTTCCAACTAAAAGATGGTCGAAAAACATGTTGGTTTGACTGTCACAGAAGATTTCTACCACCCGATCATCCATATCGTAAGAGTAAGACATTGTTTACGAAGAACAAGAGGGTGTTTGACGATCCACCTGAAGAAGTAAGTGGCAAAAAGTTGAAGGAACAATTAAGAAATTTTGGTGCAGATAGAACGCTAGACGTGGGTGGAAACAGACATGAACCGATTGATGGTGTAGAGGAACATCATAATTGGCATAAGAAGAGTATCTTTTGGGATTTGCCATATTGGGAGATTCGTTTGTTGCGGCACTGTTTAGATGTCATGCATATTGAAAATAATTTTTTCGACAATTTGATGAACACTATCCTTGATGTCCAAGGCAAGACGAAGGATAACTTGAAGTCAAGACTGGATTTGGTTGATATTTGTGCTCGTCCTGAACTTCATGTTGATGAGCATGGTAAAAGTCCTATTCCCATATATATCGACTAGATGCAGCTACGAAAGAAGAGTTTTTTTGATTGGATAACACACAGTGTTAAATTTTTAGACGGTTACGCATCAAATTTGCGTAATTGTGTTGACAAACGTGAAGGGAAGTTTAGTGGCTTGAAGAGCCACGATTGTCATGTAATGATTCAGTGCCTCCTTCCTTTTGCGTTTTCCACACTATTGCCACGAAATGTCCATGAAGCAATCGAAGGTACTTTAAAACTTAACATAGTTAATTAATTGTCATATTATTTTTTAATGCTTATATATGGAATTTGTTTTCTTTGTGTATGTAGGGATAAGTGCTTTCTTCCGTGATTTATGCTTGAGATCACTCACACCAGATGGTATTCGCAATTTGGAAGTTAAAATACCGGTGATCCTTTGCAACCTTGAGAAGCTATTCCCTCCTACCATTTTTGATGTTATGGAGCATCTTGCTATTCATCTTGCGAGAGAAGCGGCACTCGGTGGTCCTGTGCAGTATAGGTGGATGTATTTGTACGACCGGTATATGTACCATTTGAAGAAAAATGTAAAGAATTTAAGCAAGGTGGAGGGATCAATAGTGGCTCAGTGCATCAATGAAGAAACCTCAAACTTTGCTGAATACTACTTTCCATCAGAAGTTCAAACAAAAAGTCGAAAACCTGCACGGCATGATAATAGAGGTGAAAAGGCAACTTATTATGTTTATGTTCCAAACATGTTTACACAAATTGGACGGCATAGTGGAAAATCAACCGATCGGATACTTACGGTGGCTGAGCATGCTCATTTGCACAATTATTTGCTTACAAACTGCGAAGACGTTCTTGAATATGAGAGGTACGTAGATTAAAAACTATGAATTATTTGTAATATATTTACAAATATCTAACATCTTGTGTTTTTTTACAGTATTTACTTGGCAGAGATGCGCTTAAAGTACCCGGATGCGACCGAAGAACAACTCGAACAACTCAAGCAAAACAACTTTGCAACATGGCTGTCCGATTATGTAAGTGTATAATAAGTCATTATTAGTAACTAATCGTTTTACTTATTTTCTTTAATGAACGATAACATATTTCTTGTTTTTATAGGTAAGCCATTGTTTAGCTATTGGGCACCCAGTTAAAGATTGGTTACGTGAGATAGTTTATTATATTTCAGGTTTGCTATATTCGTTATCCGCGGATTAGGCAAAGGAACGATCCTTGGATTGTTGTGATGTCAATAAATCATAGAAGCCGAGTGCAATGAGTATTTGATCCACTACAACAACGATTAACCGAAGAGGATGGCGAGATTGGAGAGTTTGACGAAGACGATTCAGATTCATCATGTTCATCATCAGATAATCCCTCAGATGCAGAGTTTTAGAAACAAAAAAAAACAATTAGTTATGAAACATCAATATCAATCTAGTGGTATTTTTTTTCAAGTTTTAAAAATGTATAAATTGGTTTTTCAAATTATATTTTACATAAAGTAGAAGTGGCATTCTACAAAGTAGAAAATGAAATCCACTTTTTTCATTGAATCTATTAGGTTTAGAATACACATTCCATGCTTAAACTATCATTCTAAAATCACTAGAAATGAATTCTACACATTGCTATAAATCTAAATATAAGTAGAAATCATAATCTACAAATTATTATAAATCTAAAACCTGTAGAACCTAATTTCAAACCTTATTATTGTATTCTACATATAGTAGAATACACATTCTACGGATAAAAATATTTTGTTCTGAAAATATAGGAAGATAATATTTGAAAAATATATTTTCATTAAAAAAATAATAAGAAAATCGATTTTTTTATTTAAAAAAATCATTTTTTCATTAGAAAAGTAAAAAAAAAATAGAAAAAACCATGAAATCGAATTGGAATAATTATCTGGGATCGGGATCGATCGATCTAAAATAGAGATCGATTCATAGATCGATCGGTGAAGATCGATTGAACTGGACAAGGTCGATCCGTTTCTGCTCCGTGCTTTTTTATGTTTTTGTTTAATCATCAAGATCGACCGTTGGGATCGACCGACTCTTTCTGAGATCGATCGATCCCGTCACATAGGGCAGTTTCTTTGCAGGTTAAACTAATACCCGACGGGTAGCGGGTCTTATCTGGATCCGTCGGAAATTCGTCCGGAAATACCGACGGAAAACAGACAAGATAATTTGAGGTTTTCCCCGGTATCCCATCGGGAAATACCGACGGAAAACCGATGAAATAGAGAATTTTAGGTTTTCGTCGGTATCCCGTCGGAAAATACCGACGGAAACCCGACGGCATAGAGAATTTTAGGTTTTCGTCGGTTTTCTGTCGGTACTTCCCGACGGAATACCAACGAACATATGAATTTTGAGGGTTTCGTCGGTATTCCATCTGGATATACCGACGAAAAACCGACGGACTTAAGAAATTTGGGGTTTTGTTTGGTTACAGGGTATGGGTTTTGTTTTCAAAGGGATTAGGGATCATATATAAGCTCAGAAAACGAATCTTACCATCAAATCCTCACATTTTAACATTTTGAACATTAGTTATTAATCATCGAATCAAAACCGTAACATATAAAGTCATACATTTTAATGTGGGTTATGCTTGATTGCATAAGTTATACTCCTCTAATAAATTTTAATTTATTGTGGATAAGTTTTATGATTATATAATATAATGTATCTATACAAAAGGCATTTAACAATTGGTAAATCAATTTTTAAATCATTTTTAAAGCATTTAACCACAACCCGTCAGTATTTCGTCGGTATATTCTGACGAGTTACCGACGGATAGAGATTCCCGACGAATTACTGACGGAATATTCCGTCGGTATACCAAAAAAAAACTGGGAAAGACCGTGCTAAAATTTTGGTTACCTGCCCAAACACGTCTATACCAACAGACTACCGACGGCCTTTTGCCGTCGGTATTTTCTTGTACATTTATAAACCAAAAACCCTTCTTTCTTCTCCATTTTTCTCCCTTTTCTCTCTCTCTTCCGTCGAATCTCTCTCTGCCGACAACGAAAAAGGCCTCTCTCCATCTCTTCCGGCGATTTCTTCACTCTCTCATCCTAATCATGTAAGTTTCCTCTCCCAATTACTTTGTTTAGGGTTATTAGATGTTTCAAAGTTAGGTTTTTAGGGTTTGTGTCAATGAAAGATTGATTAGGGATTTGGAAGTTAGATTAGGGATGTAGAGATAGATTAGGGCCGGGAGTGATATTAGAACTATGGATTGAAGTTTAGATTAGGTTTTTTGTGATTGAAAGATTGATTTTGCATGTTTTTTTTTTCAAAACCCGAAAATATTTATTTAGAAAAACGTTTTCATGTTATGTATATGTTAAATAAGGTTTTCATATTATTTAAATACTAATAAAAAGGTTTTCATATTTTATTTAAATATTTATAAAAACGTTTTCATATTATCTATATATTAAGGACAACGTTTTCATATATTTAAATATTAATAAAAACGTTTTTATTTAAATATTAAGAAAAACTTTTTCATATTATATATATATATATATTGTAACAAATAAACACGTTTTCAAAAATATTTTCTTTATTATTATAAGATAAGTTAAACATGTTTATTGTTTTATAATTGTTATTAACTAACCACGTTTTTTTTCAAGGGATGAACCTCCTCCTCTTACACTTCAAGTCAGACGTCGTTTCAAATCTCGGGTTAGTAGTAGTAGTTCGGCACAGGGTGGTGGTAGTAGTTCGGTCCCTCCGGTTACTACACCCGCTGCTAGTCCTGTTTCAGCTACCGCTCCATCATCCCGCACCCCTCCACCAGCCCACACTCCCACTTCGGAAAGCTCAAGAGGAGTATTGCACATTGTGATGAGCATTGAGGAGCTGGTTAGTCAACCAGGCCGAGACTCGCTCACGCGCCTCGATCCAAATTATCTATATGTCCCAAACACAACATGGTAAATATCTCTCTTAGATTTTATTTCATTTTATATTCAACTTCCACTATTAATTGTGTTTGATTTTATTTCGCAGGTTTGACTTGTCTGGCAATGGTATCTCTCAGAGTATTCTTAGGATGGAGTACAACTTTCTAAAGCATGGTTATCCTACTTACTACG
The DNA here is from genome assembly GCA_932364175.1 of Eruca vesicaria subsp. sativa. Taxonomy (NCBI): domain Eukaryota; kingdom Viridiplantae; phylum Streptophyta; class Magnoliopsida; order Brassicales; family Brassicaceae; genus Eruca; species Eruca vesicaria. Next base: position 64,771 of record CAKOAT010114155.1, read on the forward strand.
ACATGCCTACGGCAGATCGCGACCTCTGGTTTCGTAAATTTGCAGTATGAGTTCTCAATTTTAATTTTTTTGTACGTCTTATATTATCAACTTTTTAATTTGATTGTATTTATTTTGCAGCAAGAGTTCACTTGGGAATCGGGGTTAACAAAACGGGTGGAAATTAAATTTCATGAGAAAGCGTCTCGGCACTACACTAAGCGTATCAATGAGTGGAAGCAAAAGTGGGAAGTTGACCAGGTACCGAAGAACATGAACCCAACCGTTTGGAAGGATTTGTTGGCTCATTGGGAGAAAGACGATACAAAGTCTATGTCAGAAACAAACTCAGGTAATCAGTGTAGTAAACGTGGCGGGAAAAGGGCTTATGCCCAAAACTTAGGAGCGACGAGTTTAGCGACCCGAGCACTTCAGCTAGTAAGTTTTTAGAATTTTAATTTCTTATTAAATTTTATATACTTGTTACTAATTTGTATTGTTTTTAGAGGAAGGAAAACGGCGGGGTTCCCGTCGATGATATTAAGTTGTTGAGGTCCGTCTACACCAACAAAAAAACTGGCGAGATTCAGGATCCAGTTATCAAGGAGGTACTCCAGCTCTTGGAGAGTCGAAAAGAAGATATCCTTTCCACTCAGGCTTCTATGTGTGAAGACGAAACTTACGCTTCTTCCAACACCATAACCGTTGAGCAACTCAACAACCTTGTACTCGAGGTACATCTAATTTTTTTTAGAATTAATATGTGTACATATGTATTTGTTATTCTAGCTTATATTATTTTTCATTCCGCAGGCGGTTCCAAAGAAGAAAGACAGTTATGTTGGGTTGGGTCGTCCAGTCGGAGGGACTTCTTCTTCTTCAGCTCACGTATACCCACCCATTGATGACCTTATGGAGCAGATCAAGACCAAAGATTTAGAGATTGCGTTCCTGAAGAATGACAATGCTGAAATCCGGGTTGAGCTTCAGCAAAATAAGACAGCGTTGAAAGATAACATAGCTCTCACACAGAGCTTGTTGAAGAAGTTTCAGACCCGCTTCGGTGAAGACTTTTAGTTGTTTTATTTTAAAACCCTTTGTATAACTTTTATGTATAAAAATAATTTTATGTATAAAAAAACTTTGATGTATTAGATTTTAACTACTAATGTTTTTAAATTTTTAATTAGCATTACATTTTACTTTTTTAATTTATTTTCACAATTTTAATTTTTTTTATTAATAAAAATATATTCCCGACGGGCAAAAGCCGTCGAAAAAATTAAAAATACCGACACAAAGGGTTCGTCGGGATATTCGTAAAATCCAGACGGCAACTGTCCGTCGGTTTTGTAAATTTTCCGACGGCTTGTTTCCGTCGGTTTTATTAAACATTTCCGACGACTTGTGCCCGTCGGTAAATGCTTCTGATCTCGAGGGAAATTGTTTGTCAGTTTTCCGTCGGGAATTAGGTAAATACCGACGACTACTACACCGGTCGGTTTATATTTTTCCGACGAACATTCCGTCAGTATTTCGTCGGGATATTTCTCGTCGGTATTCCGTCGAAAAATTCTGACGAAATTCCGACGGATATCTTTTTTCTGAGAGTTAATACCGACGGCTGTTTTCGTCAGGAGTTTGTCGGAATTCATGTTTCCTGACCGAATTCCAACAGTTTTTTCCGTCGGTATCCGGCAGTTTTCTTGTAGTGTTGTTTCAAATGCGAAATATTAGATAGATAGATATATATAGTGGTTAACTGTCCTGCTGGGACCTATGCGTTGCGACATGCTGCTTCGGTTTACTATTGGTTTAGTAAAAAAAATGAATAATGTTGCCTTCATGATCCCATTATCCTGACTTTTAACCAATACATATAGTTTACTGCGTCGAGTGGTTGAGTTACATAGGTTGGGTTAACCAAGTAGGAGAATACAAACGAACATCCAGAAAATGATTTATCTTACTTTAAAACATAAAAAGTCGATAGACGAATGCACTATTAAATTCTCCTTTGACACTCTATGAAACAAAACAAGCCTTGTAGCCAAGAGTAAAATACCAAGAAAAAGAAAAGACTAAAAATAAATTGCATTCATCAATAGAAGAACATGACTGAAAAAGGAAGCAAACTAAACTATAATTCTTTTGGAACATAACCGAGCAATCTCGGAGCAGAAACATGTTGGATAGACCAAATATGTCTGTCTGTAACTGAAATTCTAGGTGTTGCTATATATTCTTCATCTCCAACAACAAAACATTGCAATAAGCAGTTCCCCGGTTCTTCTCCACAACACAAGAAAACTTTATTCTCCTCGTCAATAATGAAGAAGCTCATGGATCTCAAAGGATATACATTTTCTACTGTTAAGAACTTGCTCCAAGACACAAATGTGGTCTCAACCTCATCAGTCATCCATATTTCTACCTTGCGTGTCTCATAGTTCCCATAAAAAAAGGAAATACGTTCTTCTCCAACAACAGAGAGAGTCATAGTGCCACGTTCATCATGAGCAATGGGAGCACACAAAGGTTGAAACCTTTCTGTTGAAAAATCAAAACTGAGTAGTGAGTAGCCGTTGTTTGTTGACACCCAGTAAGTACTTCCCTTCAAAGACACGCCACAAGTGTTTATGAAGAAGGCTTGGGGAGTGATGGCATCAAGACTCCTCCATGAATCAGTGCTAAACTCATAGATTTCCGGTTTTAGGTCATCGCTTTCGGGAGTGACACCAAGTTTCTCCCATAATGACAATTTTCCGTTCCTACAAGGAACCCTCAAGATTTTGTAGTTATGACACAACTCGTTGTTGTCGTATCCGAGAGCATATATTCCAAAGTAGTTTCGCTGATGCGGTTGGATCCATCTGGTTTGCCCTGAAAACGGGTTCCAAGCCACAAGCATGTTTACCTCGTGGTCAGGGCATAGCAATATGCCATCGCAGTGAAAGGCTTCACTTACATCTAGTGCTTTGTTACGATTAGGAACAGTTAGGCTAATTCTACCACCTGAAGCCAAATCGGTTTTCGTGGTAACTAACGACCTATCAAGTGCGAAGCTCACGGAACATACCCAAGATCTCATCACCATGAGAGCATGGTACTGTCTTTCTGTTTTATCAAAGTGCTTTTTGATGAATCTCGGATCTTTGAATAAAGCTTGGTGGTACCATCCTTTGCACGTTGATCGTAGTCTTCTCAGGGATTTCACCGGTACCCTTGACAGTATCTCTTCTATCAAGTCCTGCGGCAGATTGGAGATCATCGTTGCTGTCCTCGTGATCACTTAGGGTTTTAGATCAACTTTAAGTAACGTACGCTTGCTCTCTTATATATGAAGAAATATGCTAACGCTCTTGTATAAAATATTATATATATAGCATGCGCTTTCTTATACATTAATTCCACCAGATTTTTACATTCATAAGATAAAATTATTACCTAACACAATTAAAAGGAATCTCTAATAAATAGTAATACATCTAATGCAAAATATTAAAATTATATTCTTCCTATTGAGAAGAGTTCAATTTAATTTTCAATGATTTCTCAAATACTTTCCATGTAAAGTGATACACTATTAATAAATAACAAAAGTTAAAGAGCTATTTTTATTAATATGTATATATAAAGTAGAATAGTATGGTGTCAAAAAAAATAAAAAATAGAATAGTATATTTTTTCATTTAACCACCTCATCTAGCAATGATACACCAAAACTAAGGCCATCAGCATCAAAGAACCGCTTTGGGGTTCAGAAGTTTTGATTTTTTTATTATTTTTTTTTTTCGTTTAACTTTTTCTTTTTTTTCTAAAAAAAAAAAAAAAAAAAATATTAATAAACCAACAGCGGGCCGCCACATGGCATGGGGCCCGCAAAAAAATTGTGAAACGGGTTCATTAGAGAGGGGCGAAATGGCACGAGTTCATTACTGTTGGGTTTTTTAACATTTTTTTCTCCTTGAAATGCGTGTGAACCTGTGTGTTGAGCCTTTGATGCTCATGCTCTAACATATCATCACAACTATTCTAAGAAACCATGTTTTGTATCACATACCTCCTCATCATTTGACTTAATATATTAGAATAACATTTACTAATTCTTTCTTTTGGTGTTATGTAATATCTTAAATTTAAAATCTAAATATACATATAAATATGATTAAAATTAATATAAAATATCATTTACCATTTGGGGAATTTGCCATATAAAAAACTAGAAGGAATTCTTACGAATATAGCCTCAGTAAGTCGTCTGAGATTTTGGAAGTCGTCTGGATGACTGAAATACAAGTCGTCTGGTACTAGTTTATCTTAAAAATAATATATAAATTTTGTAAAAGATATTTTGATAAGTGAAAAATAAAAATCATGTAATTATAAACAGTTTTAAGTATTATAAATTAAGATATGATAAAATTGATTTGTTTTCAAGATAGATGAGTGGAAGTAGTGAATCATGATATTCTTTGGTTTAGGGGTTTGACAAACATATGTTGTAGTATTGTATGTATTCCTAGGTTTAGAAATTGGAAAGCTGAAATGTTTTTTTTCAAAAGTTATATTTCACCTTTATGTGTTTATTTCTCTGTATAGGTAAACACTTTTCAAGTTTAATTTGATTTTATTAAGTGTTTAATTAGATAATCAAGTTTAGGGGTTATGTTTAGGGTATGGACGACTAAAATATCAGTCGTCTCGTAAATAATTTTACCCAGACGACTTACTTGTAAGTCGTCCTAGTATTCTCGCCTAAAATTTAAGAAAATTTTATTTTCCCGTTTGAATAATTTAAACCAGACAACTTACTTGTAAGTCTTCTGGACGACTTACTTGTAAGTCATCTACAAAGTTTTCTATTTTAGTTTTCCGCTAGAAATATTTTAGTTTCCCGCTAAAATTATTAAAGTCTCCTGGACGACTTAGTGCCATAGAGAGAGTCATAGTGCCACGTTCATCATGACCAATGGGACCACACAAAGGTTGAAACCTTTCTGTTGAAAAATCAAAACTGAGTAGTGAGTAGCCGTTGCTTGTTGACACCCAGTAAGTACTTCCCTTCAAAGAGACGCCACAAGTGTTTATGGAGAAGGCTTGGGGAGTGATGGCATCAAGACTCCTCCATGAATCAGTGCTAAACTCATAGATTTCCGGTTTTAGGTCATCGCTTTCGGGAGTGACACCAAGTTTCTCCCATAATGACAATTTTCCGTGTCTACAAGGAACCCTCAAGATTTTGTAGTTATGACACAACTCGTTGTTGTCGTATCCGAGAGCATATATTCCAAAGTAGTTTCGCTGATGCGGTTGGATCCATCTGGTTTGCCCTGAAAACGGGTTCCAAGCCACAAGCATGTTTACCTCGTAGTCAGGGCATAGCAATATGCCATCGCAGTGAAAGGCTTCACTTACATCTAGTGCTTTGTTACGATTAGGAACAGTTAGGCTAATTCTACCACCTGAAGCCAAATCGGTTTTCGTGGTAACTACCGACCTATCAAGTGCGAAGCTCACGGAACATACCCAAGATCTCATCACCATGAGAGCATGGTACTGTCTTTCTGTTTTGTCAAAGTGCTTTTTGATGAATCTCGGATCTTTGAATAAAGCTTGGTGGTACCATCCTTTGCACGTTGATCGTAGTCTTCTCAGGGATTTCACCGGTACCCTTGACAGTATCTCTTCTATCAAGTCCTGCGGCAGATTGGAGATCATCGTTGCTGTCCTCGTGATCAATTAGGGTTTTAGATCAACTTTAACGTACGCTTGCTCTTTTATATATGAAGAAATATATATATGCAAACGCTCTTGTATAAATATTATATATAGCATGTGCTTTCTTATACATTAATTCCACCAGATTTTTACATTCATGAGACTTATATATACTATACATATTCATTAGGCAAGTAACTAGCAGGATCTTTCCTTTTTTTTTTGTAATCCTATCCTACAATATATTAATTGAGAATTCAATTTAGTGATTTTTGTTTAGGTGTCACTCATAATTGAATATTAGAATGATTTCTCTTAATATGATTAGTTGTTGATATTTGAATTTTTATTTATTTAAATCAAGTTTTTAAAAGGAAACGAATCATAGAATTATATAATCTAATATATATTAGCAAATAAATATTCAAAACATTTTAAATTTAAATGAATTAACATATTGTTTTTGTTTAAACACTTGATTATCATAGATTACATTATATAAATTTATACTATAGATATAAATACTTACATAAACAGAAGAGCGATGTGTTAAGTCAGTTTCTCGCAATTTCCAATAAAGTTTACAGATTTATCGCCAAGATCCTAACTTTTTCTCGTAACTTTACAGATTAACTTGAATGGATCCAAGCCCAAGAGGGAATTAGCGAGAAATGGAATAGCCTAGCCGATCTTAGATCGTACTTACGTGACTCAAAATTGAAGAGTATCAGAAACGGAAAATGCACTGTATTAGAATAACAGAATCTGTTTATGGAAAATGGATTCTATTCTCATTAACCGTAAAAGTGTGGCTTACATGGAGTTTATATACACTTGCGATTAACCAAGATAAACCACATTCAATCTAATCCTAAGCTAACTGATATAAACCGGAGTACATATATTAATAGCCTCCCTCAAGATGGAGGAGCATAAATGTTATGCAAACCCATCTTGCGTATGTTATCCCGGAAAGGAGTAGGATATAGTGCCTTGGTGAGTACATCTGCGAGTTGATCACCAGTACGCACATACATTGTCTTCAGAAAGCCATCTTGCATCTTCTCTCTCACCTTATGACAATCATTCTATATGTGTTTAGTGCGCTCATGGAATACATGATTACTCGCAATATGCAGAGCAGCCGTGTTGTCACAATAGAGATATGTAGGTAGTTGGAAAGGTAGGCGAAGATCTCTCAATACTTTCACAACCCAGATCATCTCCTTCGTTGCCATACACATTGCTCTGTATTCAGCCTCTGCTGAACTACACGAGACTGTGTCTTGTTTCTTGGACTTCCAAGAAACTAAAGAATCACCAACGAACATGGCATAGCCGGTAACTGATCTTCTTGAGTCAGGACAACCACTCCAATCAGAATCAGAATACCCTCTCAAATCAAAGTTAACCTCAGTGCCGTAAAACAATCCAAGACCAATAGTACCTTTTAAGTACCTAAGTATCTTGTGAACAGCCTGGAGGTGAACATCAGTAGGAGCTGCAGAGTATTGAGCTAGCTTTGAAACAACAAAACAAATGTCAGGTCTCGTAAACGTCAAATACTGCAATCGTCCTAACAATCTTCTGTATTGTTTAGCATCCTCAAGCAAAGTCCCATCATCCTGAGACAACTTCTGATTTGGTTCCATCGGAATAGATGAGGGCTTGCAACCAGAGAAACCTGTTGACTCCAACAGGTCAAGAACATACTTTCTTTGACATACTGAGATTCCCTCAGCAGATCTTGCTATCTCCAGACCAAGAAAATACTTCGGAACTCCTAGATCTCGGAGTTTAAAAGCTGCACTTAATCTCTGTTTCACTTCATCCACCATATTATCATCAGTGCTGGCGATAAGAATATCATCTACATATACCAACAGCACCATGAACTTCCCATCCACCATTTTAATAAACATCGTATGATCACCAGTCCCTGTCTCAAAACTGAAATCAAGTAAGGTGGTAGAGAGTTTCACAAACCACTGTCGAGATGCTTGCTTCAAGCCATAGACTGATTTGTGGAGACGACAAACTGCTCTAGGAGACACCTCAACGCCTTTCAACTCAGAATATCCTGGAGGTAACTTCATATAGATCTCCTCTTCCAAGTCACCATTAAGGAAAGCATTTGATATATCAAGCTGCGTCAATTTCCACTTCAACTTAGGAGCAACAGATAAAAGGATCTTCACCGTAGCCATCTTTGCTACCGGTGAGAATGTATCCAAGAAATCTATCCCCTCTTGCTGAGTATATCCTTTAGCGACGAGCCTTGATTTCTTTCTCTCCTCTGTGCCATCGGCATGATACTTGATAGTATGTATCCAACTACAACCAACTGCTTCCTTCCCTGGTGGTAACTCAGTAATAGTCCAAGTTTCTGTGCGTTCAAACGCATCAACCTCCAAACCCATGGAATCAAACCATACCTTATCCTTCAATGCCTCTCTATAATTTTGTGGAATGGGAGCTTTGGTGATGATATTAAGAAAGGCATAAAAAGGCTCAGATATAGAAGTATAAGAAATAAAGTTTGTAATGGGATATGGTGTAGTAATATAAGTTTTATCAGTAGAAGAAGTAGTATAGCAATGATAATCCTGCAAATGAGAAGGTAATTTCCTTTGGCGAGTAGATTTGGAATCAGAAGAGACTGAAACCTCAGAAGATATCTTGTCTTTTGGGAGACAAGTATCAGAATTAGAAGGTGATGATGTAGAAGTTGCAGGATGAAAAATATGAGGAAAGAAAGTCCTTGCATCCTCTGGTATAGTAGAGGACACAAAGGGGAAAATATCCTCATGGAAAATGACGTGTCGAGAAATAGAAACCGAATGTGTCTCTATATCTAGTAGCTTATAACCTTTGTACCCGTGTGGATAGCCTAAGAATACACAAGCTCTAGCTCTAGGATCAAATTTGGTTCTATGACTCGACGAGGTTGAGCTATAACAAAGACAACCAAAGGTTTTAAGACTATGGTAATCTGGAACCTTAGAGGTGAGTTTCTGATAAGGTGATTGGTCTTTAAGGACTTTAGAAGGTAACCTATTAATAAGAAAGGTAGCCGTTAAGACACAATCCCCCCCCAAAACTCTAATGATATACCCGATTGAAACATAAGAGCCCTAGCCACATTTAAAAGATGCTGATGCTTTCTCTCTACTACAGAATTCTGTTCAGAAGTTTCAGGACAAGAATGATAAGCTTTAATTCCTTTTTCATGATATAAAGCAGTGAAATTTAGTTCATTAGCATTATCAGACCTCACAGAACAAACTTTTGACGCATATTGAGTTTCTACCATTGATATAAAACCAGGAAACACATGCAGAACATCAGGCTTTTGTTTAAGCAAATAGACCCAAGTTGCTCTACTGTAATCATCTACAATGGTTAAGAAAAAACGATATCCTTCTCTAGTAGGGACAGAAAACGGACCCCATGTGTCAATGTGAATCAGTTCAAAAGATTTAGTACACATGTTTTGACGAGAAGTAAATGATAAACGTTTTTGTTTTGATAGATGACAAACATGACAATGTTTATGTGTTTTCGTATTTTTATTTTTAGGTAAAACCAATACATCAGATAAGAAATCAATCTTAGACATAGATGGATGGCCTAATCTTTGATGCCAAGTAACAGAATCTATAAGCAAACTAGTACAAGCTGGAGACATACCTTGAAAAGATAAAATTTCACGTGAACTAGGTAAACTTAGAACATATAAATTTGCCACTTCAACACCTTGACCAATCATCTGGGCCTGAGTATGATCCTGAATAAAACATTCATCAGCAGTGAAGGTTACTTGAGAATGTAATGTTTTAGTCAACACACTAACACTCAACAGATTGAATTTGAAATTCGGAATATACAGAACGTTGTATAGAGAGATCGCATTAGTCAGCTTAATGTAACCAGTTCCTTCTATTTTGACTGTAAAACCATTGGGAAGGATCACATAAGTCTCATCTAAGGTTTTATACTCAAGAAATAAAGACCTATCATGAGTAACATGATGACTAGCCCCCGAATCTATAACCCAAGCTCTAAGAGACACACTGGTTTCTTTAGAGGTAGATGAAATTAACACGTCATTGAAAGAACATTTGAAAGTGAGAAATGTACCAGTTATTTGTGAGAGACATGGTACGGATGTGGAAGATGAGGCATTGTTCCTTTCGGATATAAGACTTGGACCTTGGAGTTTGACACTGTTTAACTCTGGAGTGATGACAGAAGAACCTTGAAGCTGATTACTGAGATACGCAATCATGTGCTGAATCTGATCTTTAGTCATGCTATTGTCAGTCTCTTTCACCTGAGATTCCTGATGACTAAGAGTAGCAAGATTGGTATTCGCGGTCTGCTTGTTGGACTTGCCACGTTGAGGATGACCAGGAGGATATCCATGGACCTTGTAGCATTTATCCACGGTGTGACCAATCCTGTGACAGTGCGAACACTTAGGTTTCTGAAAGCCTCCCTGAGCTAGCAATATCTGACCATTATCCTGTGGAACAGACTGCATTTGAAAAGCCACAGGAGTAGTAGCCACCTTAGTGTTGTTCCCAATCAAACGCTGACTCTCATCTTGATCTAGCATATTGTATATATCGTTCAGCTGTGGACGCGGCTTCATGTTCAATATCTGTCCACGAATGTTGTTGAAAGAGTCATTCAATCCCATAAGAAATTGAATGATACGGCTTGTCTCAGCGTCTTCAAGTAATTCCTTCACATGATCACAGTTACATTTCTTCACCAAAGATAACTTCGTGTTTGCAAGTTGTTCCCACAGTGTCTTCTTCTTGGTGAAGTATGTAGAGAGATCTAAATCACCTTGCTTGAGAGTCATAACCGCCTGTTCAAGTTGATACTTCCGTGGTAGATTGTTAACTTTAAATCTCCTGAACAAATCATCCCACATCTCAACAGCATCTTCATAGTATAGAATACTATCATAAATTTCCTTGTTAACAACATTCAGAAGCCAATATTTCACCATACAATTGCAGCGACTCCAAATCTTGAAATAACGATCATCAATAGGAGGTCTAGTCAAAGATCCGTCTCCGAATCCTATCTTATTCTTCGCATCAAGACTAATCTTCATCGCTATGGACCAGCTATTGTAATTCGTTCCATCAAGAGTATGAGAGACAATGGATAGACCTGGATGATCGGCTGAATGAAGGAAGAAAGGACTATGAGTGCTATCATATGATTCCGTTGGAATCGGCGTCGAGTTAACTTCGTCGCGAATCGCCGAGCCACGAAATGGTTGTTGCTTTGCGGAAACTTCTTCAGGTTCGTCACGATTCGGTGTAAGTGAACGCGTACGAGCTGCTGAAGCTTGATCTTCATCATCAACGAGTCGATTCTTTTGTTTTGCTCCACGTTTCGCCATAACTTCCAATCGAGCTCACCGGAGTAAAATCTAACCCTAGAGAATCGATTGTAGAGGTGAATCGAAGCTGAGAGAATCGAAAAACGAGAGGAAGAAGAAGAATCAAAGAAGCGAAGCGAAAGATCGCTCTGATACCATATTAGAATAACAGAATCTGTTTATGGAAAATGGATTCTATTCTCATTAACCGTAAAAGTTTGGCTTACATGGAGTTTATATACACTTGCGTTTAACCAAGATAAACCACATTCAATCTAATCCTAAGCTAACCGATATAAACCGGAGTACATATATTAATACACTGCTTGTGATCTTGGAGATGGAGTTTCCTCGATTCGATCTGGGGATAGCCCGAAGAGATGAGATCTTCTTCTTTGAGTGTTTGTTACAATATAGAAATTAAACGTGGAGAGCTAATCACCTCTGGGAAGTACAACTATAACTTCATCATTATGATCAAAACCCCCCTAAAACAGAAAAAATAAATAAAAGATTTTACTTTACTTCCAAGAAAAAAAACAAATTCACAAGTTTTTTATTTATTGAAAAGATTACCAATGAAGTCCTTAATAATAACTTAATGTCATGGAAATGAAAAATGAGTTTAGAACTACAACTTTGGTAATTGATTATAGATGTGGTAACTACACAAACAATATTTGATTTTGTTAGTGTTTGGTCTTACTTCTGCCCCCGAGTACTTTTAGTTTTAAGTTTTAACTGAAACAAATTAATTATGGTGGAAAATAATCTTTGTCATTCGGTTTAAACAAACAATTTTGGACTTTGAAACAAATCGTAAGCGTGGTGCTTCACATTTGAAAGGAAAAACGAGTAGATACATGAAGTGGATTTAAGTTGACCACCACTACCTATTGAACAAAACAAAAGAGTTGGCCAATTGCCCCCCACACTGTGTCTTCCTAAGTTTTCGATTCAAAACTTGAGTTGATAAAACCCAGCATATCATGATGTTTTTGAAATCGAATAAGTGGTGCTTTCGTTTGCCGTTTTCCATTGGCTTATGAACAGTGGAGTGGCGGATGTATTAAGGGTCCGAATGGTAACCGCGGTTCTAATTATATAAGCGGTGCGGAATTAAAGTGCGGTACGGTCCAACTGTGGTTCGTATGGTTTGCGGGACAAAAGCGGTTTTAATAGAATAAAAATGTGTAATTCTGTTTGATTGGTGAAAATAGCGGTATTGATTAAATATTATATTAATAAATAATTTATAGAGAATATTTTGTTTATAGTTTTTGGTTCAGTTTATAAAATGAAAATTAGTTATCCATTTTCTTGTATATTTATAAGTTTACATATTTTTGTTTAACTTTTTTTTTTTTTTAGATAAAAATCAAAGGTGACAGACATAAAATTAATATGATTATTTTTTAAACATGCATAAATTATACAATAATAAAATAAACTCACATCTTTTCAACATTAAATAACATTATCTGATTTACCAAATTTTATAATAATTTATTATTTTCTGCAGTTATTATATATATAAAAATTCTATATATTATATTTATTTTATCAAATATAAAATAGGTAATTTAAATACATGTATTAATAGTATTGTCAGGTTATGAATGAAGAATATTGTTCACTATCCATGAATATAAATTTCTACATTATATATAAATTTCTACATTCTAATATATAGAATACCGCACTTAATTACGCAAAACACATCAAATATGGTGCGTTACTTATTTCAAGTTCGTATTTCAACTTTTCTTCATTGATACTGCTATAGTTATGTCAAGTGCGTATTTACATAAAACCGCACCGCAAATTACAATTTTGCTTGATTGGTAACATATAAGTGGGTCCCATCATTTTAAGTGAAATACGTCCCTCATTGTTAAAAAACGCCGACACCATTCATTGCCTAAGGCTATAGGGGGGTCACATGAACAGTGGAGTGGCGGATGAAATCGAATAAGTGGTGCTTTTGTGTAAGACTTGTTGAACAATCTGTAGTAAAATATGGTTGGGTTGCTGTAATTAACACCCCACAACCCAGGGTTCAAATACTCATGACACCCTTTCCATTTTTATTTTAAAGGATTATACATATATGACATCGGTTAAGTAAATCTCTGGATCTGCCACTTACTAATTGCTCATAACTATTTCCTTCTCCATGTTTTCATAATAGATGCTATAAAGAATAAAACAAATGAAACTTTTATCAAATATAACAAATGCTGACATAACGCCACCAAAACTCAAAATATTCAATTATATGTTCAGTCTTTAAATCGATGATAACAAATTACAGGAGAACATTCTTACACATTCCAAAAGTATAATTGTCTTGATACATTGAAGATATTCCAAACACACATCATAGTTGGTTGCAAACAAAACATAAAGTTCGTCATAACATTCCGATGAAGTTATGTGCGTCCAAGCATAGTTAGCTGCTGATTATGTTATGGCCGGAGTCCCACTCATGGTGATTGGCAAGTGTTTTTCCTTGCATGGATCCTATTTCAATGGAAAATTGATGAGTTGATCCTCTGGATTGATGATAATCATGGATCGCGTACAAATTCTAGGAGAGTATTCTCATAAATTCCAAAGTAGAATTGTCTTGATACATTAAATATATTACATACACACAACATAGTTGGCTGCAAACAAAACATAAAGTTCGTCAGAACATTCCCCTGAAGTTACGTGCGTACAAGCATATTTAACCTTTATCCACATGATCAGCTACCCAAAAATATATATCGACAAAGTTTTATAACTTTTCCCTTTATTAAAATCCTTGATAATCTTCTTTATTTCCAGTGCCAGCCCTAAGACTCTCTATGTGTGGCTGTTGTCAAAGAATCTTTGCTGCTAAGCACATTGATAACTACATTATAAATAAATGATAGGAATAACATAAAGAAGATCCAAAAAGAAAAAAAATACCTGAATTTCAGATCGATCAAATGTGGCAAGCGCACATAGATCTCCATACATGGCAACATCATGAGGCAGAATGACTTGGTCGAATGTATCTCCAAGTGCAAAATAGTCTACATCTACTAACTACATGCACAATGGAAAACAAATAATTTTAAGTTCATATTAGACAAATCTAAATGAAGATGTACGTAGACTTGAAGAAACATACTTCAAGGGCTGCAGTTTTATAATCCCCTAGTCTTATATGCCTTAATGCATGGGCACATGTTACTTTTGCAGTGATTATGTACATCTTTAGTACATCTTCTAGTTTTCCTCTTTTAAGGCTAACTATAGTGAGCTTCAAATTTGGTTTTAGTATATTTGTTAGATGAGTACAAATATGTCTAGGGATGAACCCACACTTGGAAGAGGTTTGACATATGCCATATGCTTAGTAAAATAAACATCTTATGCAAATTTATATAGGAATGGAAGTTATCAACTTTTTGGCATAAAATTTTCAATAGTGCCACACAACTTAAGTTCGAAAACCCATGTTGTTATATTTTTTCTTCTAGTAAGTTCATTTTCCATTTACATTTTCTTTCTAAGAGAAAATATATATTTTCTTAACTTACTATTATGTTTTTCAAAATAAAATTCATATTTTACTTTTTTAATTTTATTCAAAATAAAATAAAATTCTTAACTTACTTATTTTTTACTTTTAACATTTTTTTAATTTGAATCTATTAATTTCAAACTTAAATTAAAATAATAACTAAAATGATTTTTATAATAAAATTATTAGGTGTAATTTATAATTTTATGATATTACTTACAAATATTTAACATTATGAAAATTTGTTTTTTCTTTTATTTCTCTTAATTTTCAAAAACAAATCATAAAAATAGTAAATAATGTAATTAAAATTAAATTTAATCAAATTTACTAAACTATACTCAATATATATATACTCCCCTACATTTCTAGATCCGCCAATGTATATCTCATCTTCTGACATAAATATTTTTTTGTTTTGTTTTGTTTTTGTCATTAAATATTTTGTTAGATAGTAATTTATTTCAAAACTTCATCATCCTTTTTTCCAAGGTCTTAACATTTACAACCCTGGTTGAAGATGGACAAGATTTTTCTTTTCTTTTTTGCATGGAGTATATGCTTTTAGTTCTTAATGTTATATTACAAATTAACAATAAAAGTTTTTTGATCGTTCAATTAAATATCACTGTGTTTTTTATAATGAAAATATGGAATAACTAGCAAAGTTGAAGTTTTGGGCGTCTTGTTTTCAATTTGTATATTAGTTTTCATACATTATATAATAACCATTTTAATATATAATGCATATTATAGTGAATGCTTACCTAAACTTTAAATTGGCTTATAAACGTTTCTTATGCATCGCCAAAATTATTATTGTTCCTTGTTATTGTTCTTCTCAAAATCTTATCTTGAAAACACGAGTAAATTCCTTGTTATTTTCCTTGATGCTATCTCACTGATAGTAAAAGTTGTAAAAGATGGACTATATTCTTAACTGAAGTTAAGACTTGCGCCAAAAATCCTTATTGTTCTTTGTTTTTGTTGATTATTTGGTTACGCATAACTTGTCTTGAGTAATTACATGTGTCTTCAAACTCTTCCAAATGATGTAATTTATGTTGAAAAGATAACCAAGTTTGAAGCATTTCTTATATGTTCAGTTGCTTTTAAGTGAAGCTAGAGCATGACAGAACAAATCGGGCATTGAGAATTTTGGAAGAGGATTGATCAATGGATCAAACTGCATTTAGGCTTTTGGTTCGGTTTACATCACGGTCGGCGAGAAACAAAAGCTTGTCAATCTTCAAACGAGGTTGTACATGTTGAAATCTAGGGAAATATATGATGAATACTTGAAATAAAAGTAAGGAAATTAACCTCAGGACTTAACAATCTAACCAGTTCAAAGATTTTAAGAACATGGGAGATAATCCATTTCCAAACACATAACATGAAACAAAAACAGAAGCTTCTAGGACAAGAGCTGAACAAAATCAAATTTTGAGCTTACATTTGTCAACTGTTTCATTGAAATTGTTATTGTTTCATCAATTTCTTCTCGTATATTGTTAGAATCCCAACCAACAAGCGAATTAGTAAGAAACAAATAATGTTGTGTTCATTATCCAATTATTTTTATATAGACTAAAACCAAGATTAACCAACATAACCAAGGTTAACCAACATTTAACCAATACATAGTTTACCACGTCAAGTGGTCGAGTTAACTCTGAAATTTTAATGAACACATATTGTACAATTTCAAATATATTGAACATGATTCAAATGAAAAAAACTACTGGATGGATTTCTCAACTTTTGAAAACTTCATTTAGTGTTTATCTATTATTTATAGAGCAAGCATTATGAAAGAACAATGATTCTTTTTTTGGCAAAAATACAATTTGGTTGCTGAAAAGCTAATTCAAAATTGTAAAATTACCAAATACTAATGTATTACTCGACAAATCTTTAAAATATCGATGTGGTACATAAATCATCTCCTTTAATATTCAGGAATAGATATATCAAGCTTAATCATTATTTGATAAATGACAATCATCGAAAGATTCATATCTAATAAACGAATAATCATCTAAACACTCCCAGACACAGATCTCGAAGCAGCTCCCTCCTCCATGGAATCCGACGCCGGCAGCTCCATAGCTCGCCGGCGTCGCCGTCTCTTCTCCGCCTTTCATCTCCTTGTTTCTCTTTCTCTCCATTTCAACCGTTTTGTCGACGATTCTCTTGTGTTGCTGGGTTTTTTAATCTCTTTCACCGTCGTTAGCTACAAGAGATGGTGTCGGTGCAGTCTCTTTATATTGTGGCTCTTGTGTAGCCCTTGTCCATCTCTTATGACTCCATTAGATCCAGATCAGACTTCTATGACTTACACTCCTACTCTTCAAGAGGTATCTTCTGAGATTTCAGATCTGAAGATGCAACGACGTGCGCTACCTTTCTCGTCTCCTAGGACGATGATTGTTCACCCTTCTGGGAAGATTGATTCTGTCTGGTTCTGGTGTGACTATGGCTCTTGTACCAGTCTTTTTTGGCCACTGTTCATCAGATCTTTGTGCCTCAAAAGCTCTGAACACTTCAACAGAACTACTCCAGCAAGGAACTCCCTCTTCAATGACCCACTGACCAATCTCTGTTCACCGCGAACACTGCTCATACATGTGCTTTCCCACGACAACAACGACCAACGGCTCAGCTTTGATTTCAGCAAATCTTCATGGTTCTATCACGGTAATGCTGGAGTCCACTGGTTTTGTTTGGAATTAATGGTTGTTCTTTCGGAAATTGGGGTCAAGCCCATCTTACTGTACGCCGGTGCGGAGGAGTCAAGCTCTTCAATGTCTGATTCATTACAGGGATGGATCCTCTCAGCTCTACTATGGAATGAGTATGACGTTATATCCAGGAGCTATAATTCATATTTTTCTAAACCTAAATGTTCGATTTGCTCTACACATGCTGGTCAATCTCTTCATGTGGTGAAGTCGCATGTTGTCAAATTTCAGAACTTGCTTCATACACGGTTGATTCGCCTTGGCATCTGCTTTGTGGGATATTCAGAATTCTTACATGCCTGTCTAAGAGTATATGCGACTTCAACCTCAAGACATTGCGTATTTTCATCTCCAAATTCGAGAGTTCAAAAGCTCTTCATATTCAGCCAGGTAAGACTGTCCTTTGTGGGTAAGTTTTATCAACCTTCCTCTCGACAGGGCCGAGAGAGATCTTCTTTCACCTCCTCTTTCTCAAAGGAGAGACTCTTTCCACCAACATCCCTCTTCGTAAGAGGTGACCCTTCTGTATCGACCTTCTGTTCGATCTCTACCGATGCAGCCTGGAATCCTTTGACAGTATGTGCAGGATTTGGTTGTAGCCTTGATGACTCGGGATCACTCTCCCAACACTCAGCGAGCGGAACCTTTGTTTCATCGCCCCTCATGGCGGAAGCCTTGGCTGTTCGTGAAGCCATAATCTTCGCCCTCAACCGTGGAATCGAATCACTACTATTGCTCTCAGAGCAATCGCTGGTCAAGTTAATCAAGACAAAGTCGATGACTTTGGAGATCTTTGGGATTCTTCATGATATCTATCTCCTCTCAAGAATTTTCATTTTAATTTCGTTTAAGTTTATCCCTACGGCTGCTAATTATAAGGCAGACTATGTTGCCAAACAGACTTTGTATTCTCTAAACCAAGGTTAATTAATCAAAACCGTAGTTTGCACACAAAAAAAAGATATATCAAGCTTAAAGTTTGTGGAACTGGATATCCATAGATGAACCACAATCGAGAAAAAATAGAACTTGAACTTTGATATAATATTAGTAGTGAACATAATTCTCATCCAGAATCTATATTAAGACTAGAAGATTGACACACACTTATATATTACTCTAGAAATCTTACAAGTGGACATGGAACATTTAATAGAAAATGAAAAACTACATGGATTTGTTCTCTCTCTCTCTCTCTCTCTCTCTCTCTCTCTCTCTCTCTCTCTCTCTCTCTCTCTCTCTCTCTCTCTCTCTCTCTCTCTCTCTCTCTCTCCAAAATCCAACTTTTTCTCACATCTTTACAGATAATTTGAATGGATCCGATCCTTAAAGGGGATTAATGAGAAATTGAATAGCATATCTGATCCAGATCATACTTACATGACTCAAAAGGAGAAAAATACACTGCTTATGATCTTGGAGCAGATATCTGATCGAGTTTCCACGATTTGATCTGTGGATTACCCGAAGAGATGGATCTTCGTCGTCGAGTGTCTGATACAAGATAAATTAGACGTGGAGAGCTAAACACCTCTGGCAATATACAACTACTCCTTAAACTCATCATTATGATCAACCCCCCCCCCCCAAAACAGCAAGAAAAATACATTTTATTTCACTTCGAAGAAGAAAAAAAAAATTCACAAGTTAATGTCTCATGGTAATGAAAATTGTTAGTGTTTGGCCTTTTTTGTTTGTTTGTGAACTAGTGTTTGGCCTACTTCAACTCAAAAAAAAGAAAGAAAGGATACTAATATCATTTTCTTTTTAGCTACTTCTGCCGAGTTTAGAACTCAGGGTCTAATATGGACCAAGATAAAATTTTGAACATCTAATACTTATATTTTCTTAAAGAATTACTAAAAAAATATTTTAAAATATTTTATCAATAATTCTTTATAAACTTTGTAATGGAAACTGAATATATATATATATATATATATATATATATATATATACATGTGTAAGATATAATTTGAGCTCTTATAAACTTAATTTTAAATATTGTACTTTTCAGTATAAAAATATACATACATACAAAAAATTTAGTATCAGAATAAAAATATATACATAATAATACTTGAAATTAGAATACGAGAGAACACTAGATTAGACTCACGAAAATCACACAAATTCTTTATCTTTAATTTGTAAATTGAATATGTCTAGAAACTTTCAAAGAGATTTTTTTTTTTATAGAAAACAGTATGCAACCTAGTTCATTGTTAAGTTGGTTCTTATCAGGCTATGTTTGGCATTCCGGAGTGAGCTATGAATTTGCATTCCAATTGGATTCTTTTCTTTTTGGCAATGTTCAGGCCTTACAAACTAGGACAAACTAGCATTTTAATTGTTTCTCAACTAATTAGAGAAACTTAAAACAAATAATGTATGATTCCTTGCATTGAAAATACAAATGCAAGCTATAGTGATATGTAATAGAAAAATAAAAGACAAAAGCTAAAAGTATCCTCATCAATGTTATCTTACAGAATGTTTGGTTACTGAAATGTTTACCTTTTGAGAAAAATGAAGTGGAAAATGAAAAAAAGACGCTTCATCTTATATATTAAAACAGAAGTCATGACTTTGATTCATGTGTGATTTTTTAAAATTTGGACTTCTTTAGACATTTGTTTAAATGATATTTGTTTTACATTTATTTACATAACATAATCATTAGACTAACCCTACTAAATTAAACATATTCTTTAATCAAGATTCTCTAGAAATTGTGTCATCGTCGTTCAGCTTTTTGTAGAGCACTGGAAAGGAAAAACAACCATCGAATGGAGATCGTTGATTCGAGGGATGTCAAAACTTAATTGAATGTTTCTACCGTTGAGCCTCTCATCTGATTCGGGTTATTTTGATCTCAATTGAAGTTAGGATTTTGAATCTGGATATGGATAGGTTGACTGATTACGTTTTCTTTAATTGGGAATCATAAAGTTTAATTGAAGTTTCGGTTTTGATGATTTTCCTTAGCTCACTAACAAAAGTGGTTTCTTTCTCTTCTGCAGTAAGCTAGGCAGTTATATCACATTCAAGCGGCTTGATAAAACCTCAGAGCATATCAATATATCATGCATGTACGACTTCAACTTTGACGATTGGTCACTTGATAAATGAATCATTGTCATCCTTTGTTGGGTAATTCCAAGCTTGTGGAAACTTAACATATTATTGGATGTTTAATATGTTAAGGATAAACACAATAAGAAAATCTAGAAATAGGAAAAGGAAGTTTTCTATTAGATTAGGTTTGTGTTTTCCATATCCCACATGTTAAAGGGAATTGTCTCAACTATAAATATAGGTCTTATGGAGAGGTGTTCCATATGATCTAAGAGAAACATATTGTGAGCTTTAGTTTTGAGTAGTTTCTAAAGCTAATAAGAAAAGTTGTTCTTATAATCCTTTGTGTTTCTAGAGATTTGAATTGGTATCAGAGCTTCTCAGGTTGGAGACTCGATCTAAGCTTAAGTTGAAGCTTCGATCCTGGTGCTTGTGACCAAGAGTACACGCGAGCAAGATGGC
>CAKOAT010114266.1:0-16371 GCA_932364175.1 Eruca vesicaria subsp. sativa
CATGATAAAAGTACTACGGTCGAAATGAGACAGTGGTTTGATGGCTTTCAAGAAGGTCAAACCAGCCGAGACGCCGTTTGCGAAGGCATCGAGGCTCGTTAACAAGGTTTGTTATCCTTTGTCGATTCCTGCGATTACTCTGCGTATGGTCAGATTATAATCGAAATGTTTCCTCTGTTCGTAGGGTCTTCGTTTTATGTCTGTGAACGCGGAGATTCGTAAGGCTGAGTCCAGAGCTGAGGCGGCAGAAAAAGAGGCTGTTCGTCTCAAAGCGGAGATCGACGCTAACTCCTTTCACGCTCAAGAGTGGGCCGAAAGGGAGATTTTCCGCATGAGAGAGGAGCGCGAGGCCAATTCTCACCGTGTTACAGAGCTTTCTGAGAAACAAGTTCGTAAAGAGAGCGGTTGTTGAGGAGATGAAGTCCGCGATAGGTTCTCGGCTTATACGACTTGTATGGTCGAAATCGAGCATCCCCAATGGTGCTGGCCAAAATTTTGGATTTCTTTGATAGCGCGCTATTTTATGCTAGTCAGATGTAAAAGGACTAGTGCGTCGTATGTGTTTGTTTAAGACGGTATATGTGCTCGGCAGGGCCAATCGACGAGCATTTGTGATTTTATAGTCGCGGATGGACTTGTGAATATTTCTCTAAGACTTTAGGCGACGTCTCGCCCATTTTTTTTCAAAACATTCATATTGATATGATGTATAAGTTTTTGGTTGAAATCGACCAAGTGTTTTTTTTATATAACTCACTGCGGAAATAATTTCTGAAAGTGTTCGGAATTCGAGTTTGTTTTCGGATTATGTTTTTTGATAAAGAGAGATTTTGCGATATTCTAACTTTGTCTTTATTGAAATGTTTCGAAAATCTCGAGTACAAAGCGAATATATTTTGTTTTAAAAAACATGGGAGTATACGGATACTTGTATAGGCACCCACTCCTCCCCCCCCCCCCGTTTAAGAGAAAACCCTAATTTCCCAGAGGTACTGGATATCTGCTTAACCACACGCAAGCAATCAAAATACGATAAAGACAATAAAGTAATATGAGAATCGAAAAAAGAGCAAAGAGGTTTCTTATAACAATTTTGCGTAAGAACGGTACAACGAGGTAAAAGCCTTGGCCACAAGAGCTGACGGCGAGTTTCCTAATACTAGCAACCTAAGACTAAAATCCTAGTTGAGACGCAGCTCGATAACAAATACGGAAAATTGCCTAAATTCTCTAAGTGCTAAGTTTTTCTGCGAGATGAGAGCTCTGAAAAATCCCCCTTTCCTCTTGTCTAAGTACTTGACATTTTCCCATTCCTGCGAATAATGGGTAAGCCGTCATCATATCTTTGGGCTGGATCTTGTCTAAAGTCGTGAGAGGGCTTTTATCCCGTTTTAGGACTTCCCGAGCCGTTTTGCGATTTAGCCGTTTTACGACTTTAGATGAGATCGTTTCCTGATACGATGCCGTTTTTATAAAACATCTCGAGTTAATCGTATAGTTTGTCAATGTTTGGTGTTTTGTATAACCGTTGCCGTTTTATACGATTTACTCGAGGTTTTCCGAGAAAACAAGTCTTAAGTGTTTTTTTTTATAAAATATCTTGAGTTAATCTTATAGTTTGGCAATGTTCGGTGTTTCGTTTAACTGTTGTCGTTTTATACTATATACTCGAGTTTTTACGAGAAAACAAGTCTTTTACGATTTTTATCGTAAAACTCCAACGGTAAGACGGATCGAGACGAAACAAGATATGTTACAATCACGGTTCAGAGTACAATCAAGTCGAGGGGCATGGATGGTTTAGTTGAGTTTGCCAACCGGCGATCTGGTCAAGCACGGCCAGCTCGCATGTTGGCGATCTGGACGGGACGGTTCAGCTCGCCAACAGGCGGGCTTGTCAGGGATGGCCAGCTCGTCTGTTGGCGAGCTGGGCTGGCCGGTTCAGCTCACCAACAGGCGAGCTGGTCAAGCATGGCCTGATCGCCTTTTGGCGAGCTGGACTAGTTGGTTCAGCTCGCCAACAGGCAAGCTGGTCAAGCACGGCCAGCTTGCCAACAGGCGAGCTGGTCGGTTGTTTGGTTTCGATTGTTTCTCGTTTTATCGACCCGAGATCCTCTTGGAGAATATAAGGAGAAACAATCGTAGACGTTGATCACGAGGTTATCGTTTTTGACCTTAATAACAATTTTAACATTTATTGGAGTTTGAACGTTACAGCCGTGATTTGCCGGTTTGGCCAATTTGGACAATTTTTTGATGATTTCCAAGATGACGATTGTTAAGTTTACGGAATTCATTTGTTTGAAAATCCTTAGATTCGATCGTTTTGTCGTTTCTCTTGACTCGAGATCCTTTCGAAGAATGTAAGGAGAAGTAATTGTAGACGTTGATTCCGAGATTACCATTTTTGACCCCAACAGTTAGCTCCCCAGCTCGCAAGTTTAAAGGAAATTAATTCTTGTGGGCGAGTAGAGTTGTTAATCAGAATCTACGGCTGCGATTGTCTTTTTTTTTTATTGCGGAAAATGGACTCTTCTCCCCTTTCTTTTCTATAAGTATTGGATTATTACTTCTCATTCTTTTCAGATATCTTCAACTTCCTCTAACTTCTCTCTAAGAAATTTCCTTGTCAAGATGTCTTCTCCCAATGATGATCAACAAAACCATGATGTCTTGGTCAACGACAATTCCACAGCAGGCCAGCAGGACCCTCACATCTCGGAATTCCTTTCTTTTCAGGAAGAGATGGATGCTGAAGATGCGGCGAGCCTAGTTCATGCAACCCTAACGGATTCGATTGCTCCTCAAATCATTCCAGACATATCGGTGAGTGTTGCTACGAAACCTTCGGCGACTACCACTGTCGAGCCATCGAGTTCATCCGCCATCCCGACTTCTTCTGAGATCAAAACAGCCGTGATCCCAAAGCCTACTGAGGTTGAGCCAGCTGTGATCCCGAAGCAAGCCGTAGTTCCGATGTCCACTGAGGTCGAGCCAGCTGTGGTTCCGAAGCCTCCTCCTCCGGCCAAGAGAGTGATCGTTTGGGACTGCCGACGCTTAGTGCGACTCAGGCTCCTTCCGCCAAAGGTTGCAAAAGACCTTGCGCAAACCCCGATTCAGCCAAGAAGAAGAGATATACGAAAAGTTTCGATGCTGGTCCCTCATCGAACAAGGTGCTTAGCTATGGTCTGATGTCGCAGCATCAAGCCAAGGTAGGGATTTGCGAATACACTTTTAACGTATTTTTATTTTTACGAAGATTTGGTGTCTGACCTTCTATATTGTTGTTCAGTTTTTCTCGTTAATCGATGGAGTGATTAACGAGTGTGGGCCTGAAGTCAAACGTTTGGCGAAGGAACTAGCCGAGTAGCAGGAAAGGTGATATGAGGCATAATTACCTAGTTTTAGCTATTCATTTTAGTATTAAAAGTGCATTAGATTAAGACTTAGGCATCTTTAGGTTATGCATTTGCATTCATAAGTCCTATCAGGTGTTGGAGTACCAAAAGAATGAGGTATGAGGCTTCACTACAATAACACGTCGTTTACTAGGACGGGTTTTCCTCGTTATTTCCTAGTAAATGCTCATTTACTAGGAAATAACGAGGAAACGCGTTTCGTTGAAAGGCGTTCATCGTAAAGCATATTTTTCTCGTAATGTCCTAGCTAATTTACGAGGAAACGTTTCCTCGTAAACGTGTGGATAAGTTTTCCTCGTAAGGTCCTCGTAAGTTTTCCTCGTAATGTCATAGTAAAATGTTTCCTCGTAATCTCGTAGTAGGATCTTTACGAGGAACTTGCTAGGAAAAGTTACGAGGACTTTACTTCGAAAAACCTTTACGAGGATTTTGCTTCGAAATAATTTTTTCCTATTTAAAAAAAATATTTATAAATTAAAAATTATATATATTAAAAAAATTATAAAAAAAAATTATAAAAAAAAATAAATAACAAAATATTTACAAAGAACTAAATAATATACAATTAATAAGTTTTAAAATTCATAATATACAATTAAAAACTAAAAAAAAACTAAAAGGGATGCTGCTCGTGAAATTGCTGCACGAAGTCGTCGTCTCCAATGTTGGATGCCGGCTGTGACTGAGATGGTGGAGGCTGTTGGGGTGGAAGGGCTCCGCTTTCCCGTCTCTGACGCAACATCTCAGCCACTTGCGGGTTTCCAACCGCCATAATGTCGACGATCTCGGTGAGCGTACTCACATGAGACTGCGTCGCCTGCAACTCCGTCCGCAGCTGAGCATTGGCATCGTCCTGTTGGTGAACATAAGCCGATGTCACTGCGGGGACATCGTTAACCGAGCCAATCCCGACAATACGGCCCTTTTTCCTAGGGACGACCTATAAATAAAAATATTAATAACGTAAAGAAAATTTTAAATAAATAATAAAAATTAATATTAAAACAAATTATTTAGCTCCTCGTAAATATTATCCACTTCAAGAGTGGATAATACGACTGGAGCCCCAGTCTGCTGAGTGAGCTGGGTCTGGCGTTCGTCAACTCGGGCAGCAACCTCGTTGTAGATCCGCTCAGAAGCAGGATCTACAAACTGCCCACCCTTTTTCCGGTGGGTCCGCTCGTAAAGGTCTTCAAGAGATGGAAGAACTCCTGTCTCTTTAGCCTATTTTTTTTTAAAATTAAATATTAATTTAGATTATTAGAATATTCAAATAAAGTAAAAATTAAATAGTTATAAAAAATCATCTTACCATGTCTAGACGAACTCCCCCGTGAGGTTTTCGGCCCGTGGTGTGAAGCATCTTCGTGTTGCATCTTCGTGTGGCTGCTGAGACCGGGATGCCGTAGAACCTCCCTGAGTCTCGGGAACTCCCGAAGATGAACCACCGGGAGCTGACGAAGATGAACCGGGCCCGAATAGATCTCCATAGTGAATCCCCTGATCAAGAGGCCTCCTGGACTGCAGCAGCAACTTTGCTCTTTATAACCATCTAAATTTAAAAAAAAAAAAAACAGAAACATTGATTCTCGTATAATTTTTAAAAACAGTTAAACCAACTAATCTAAATTATCTAAACTAACCACCTAATTTAAATTTCCTAAACTAACCACCTAATCTAAATTCCCTAATCTAACCACCTAATCTAAATTCCCTAATCTAATCACCTAAATAGGAAATAGAGAGTACCTTAAGAGAATTTGGAGAGGAGGTTACTATGAGTGAGAACTCGGATTGCTTGTGTATATATAAGGAATTTTGTTTCCTCGTAAGGCCCTATTAATGTTACTAGGGATTTACGAGGAAACAGCTATGCCGTGTTTTTATTTCCTCGTAAGGTCCTAGTAACACCTTTACTAGGACTTTACGAGGAAACATCTTTACGAGGAAGTAGCTATGCCCGCGTTTTTTCCTCGTTAAGTCCTAGTAATGACGTTACTAGGACCTTACGAGGAAATAGCTATGCCCGTGTTTTCTCTTACTAGGGCTTTACGAGGAAAGGTTTTGTAAAACCCTGAACTCGAAACCCAAAACCCCAAACCACAACTTCCTTAACTCCTAACCTCTTCTACACCTAAATCTCAAACCACAACTTCCTTAACTCATTTTTTGTTACTAAGCAAACTTATAAAACATACATAATTGAAATTAGTTTTTGTTATTAAGCAAACTTATAAAACATACATAATTGAAATTGGTTTTTGTGATTAAACAAACTTATAAAACATACATAATTCATTCGGATACATTCTCATAATCCGTAGAAACATCATGATTTTCGGCAAACTCGTCCTCAACACCGTCGTCCGTTCAGTGATCAGGGACATCTTTGTATTCACGATTATGCGGATCAATGAGTAGGATGTCATCAATTTATGCTTCAGGTTCCTCGATTTCATTGGTGTTTTCTTCTTGTAATGGTGGTTCTTCTCCCTCGATTATCCGTCCTCGAGGTGTCACTTTGATAACAGCTAACCAGTTTATTCCCGTTGTAGTAATCCGAGGGTATGGAATGAAGCAAACTTGATCTGCTTGGGAAGCTAATATGAAAGGCTCGAATTTTTTGTACCTGCAAACACTAAGACAACGGATAAATTATTAGTTCTCAGAACATGCATGTACGTATGTCAAAAAATAATTTGTTGTACCTTCGTCCACCATTGATATCAACTACACCGTTCTTGTTAATCCGAACACCTCTGTGGAAGACGCGGTCGTACCACTCACACTTGAAGATAACGCATTTCAAATTCATACCTGGGAATTGAACTTCATAAATCTCCTACAAGATCCCGTAGAAATCTGTTTCGCCTTTCACACATATTCCATAAGTACTTGTCGCCCGGTGTCTACCATAGTCATAGGTATGAAAAGTATAGCCTCGGGTGAAATACATCGATGATGTAGTGACCTTTGCAACTGGACCTTGAAGTAATTCTCGAAACCATGCGGGATACTGAGGATCGTCATAATCAACTTTCAACAAAAAGTAATCTAACTAGACATATTAGACTTACTTTGTGGTAATGTATGCATAAAATTTAAGTAATAATAAATACATGTTTCCTCAACCACTTGATAAAGTGTTGATCTTTCCTTTTGTCTAACTCAGGTGTCGATATACCAGGTATTGCTTCCTCGACTTGAGTCACAAATTGGCTGTAAAATCATATATGTTATGTTATATATTTAATNTTCAATTTCCCACCCAATCGCCCAATTTGACAAAAGATGTCTGGAACATCGTCTTCCATATATGTCGGCACGACACCACCATCATCATATCTTCTTGGAGCTCGTTTCCTTGTACGTACTTTCGGTGCAAAGTAGTACGATGTGAAATGTGATGTTTCTTCCGTCAAACTTCCCGCAACAATAGAACCTTCAACTCTTGATAGGTTTTTGGCTTTTCCTTTCAAAGTTTTCATGGCCCTTTCATACTGATACATCCATCCATAATGCACAGGTCCATGAAGTAATGCCTCATACGGGAGGTGGACAACTAGGTGTTCCATGACGTCGAAAAAGTAGGCGGAAATATTTTCTCCAAGTTGCAGATTAAGACGGGGATGTTTTCATGAAGTTGTTGGACAACTTCCACTTTAAGAGTGCGGGTGCTCAGATCCCTAAAAAATGCTCCAGTTCCTATATATTTACAAAAACAAAAAAAAATTATCCACATTAATATATATATATATATGTATACAGAAATAAATTAATCATATCATCGTATTATATTAATTAATTAACTGAAAGTGCTTCAGGTACTTTTGCCGGTATAAGCTCCACAACGCAAAGGGAAGTAGTCGCTGCATGAAGACATGACAATCATGGCTCTCCATCCCGGAGAACTTTTGCCCTTTCTCAACACATCTTGAGAGATTTGAAACATACCCATCAGGGAACTTCACTTCTGAAGCCACCCAGTTGAACAACGCAGACTTTTTATCTGATGTCAGTGTGAATATTGGAACTGTAACTTGCCCATTTCTTTTTATATGTAGCTCACTCCTTGAGCAAATATCGGGTAAGTCTAACCTCGATTTTACGTTGTCTTTCGTCTTCCCTTGGACGTTCAATATAGTGTTCATGATGTTCTCAAAAAAGTTCTTCTCTGTATGCATCACATCGAGGTTGTGGCGCAAAAGTAGATCTTTCCAATATGGAAATTCCCAATGTATACTCTTTTTCTGCCAATTGTGCTGAACACCATAAAAATCAGGCATATTACTGAGAACATGCCAATTCCCACCACGAGGAGCTGTTTCTAGAGCACAGTAGTAATCGATTTGCACTTCGATTTGTTCTCCAGTTAAATATGGAGGAGTGTCTCTGACAACCCTTTTGTGCCTGAACTATTTCTTGTTTCTTCGGTATGGGTGGTGGATGGGAAGAAATCGACGGTGACAATCGAATCAACTAGTCTTCCTACCATGCTTCAACTAAAACGCATCTGTCATTCCATTACAATATGGACAAGCTAATCTCCCATGTGTAGTCCACCCAGACAACATACCATATGCAGGAAAGTCACTTATGGTCCACAAAAGCATTGCTCGCATCGTAAAGTTTGTTTTCGTTGAACAATTATATGTCCTCACCCATGATGACCACAAATCTTTCAACTCTTTTATCAGTGGTTGTAGAAAAACATCGAGAGATCTTTTTGGATGTTTTGGACCAGGTATTAACATGCTCATGAATAGAAACTCTCGTCGCATGCACATCTCCGGTGGCAGGTTATACGGTGTAAGAAAGACCGGCCACAATGAATATTGTCTCCCAGACATTCCAAATGGACTAAATCCATCAATGCATAATCCAAGATACACATTCCGGCCATTGCTAGCGAAATGTGGATGTACATTGTTAAAATGTTTCCAGGCTCTTGCATCTGATGGATGAGTCATCTCTCCATCCGTCTGAGTATGCTCGGCGTGCCATCTCATCCCTCCAGCAGTTTCCTCAGATTGGTACAAGCTTTTCAATCTGTCTGTGATTGGTAGGTACCACATCCTTTGGTACGGTACCCTATTGCGCCCTCGACCTTGCGGTTTGAATCGTGGCTTCTTACAAAATCGACATTCTTCTAACTTCTCATCATCTCCCCAAATCATGCAGTTGTCGATGCAAACGTCTATCATCTCCGAGGGCAACCCAAGACTATATACCAATTTCTGAATCTGATAATAAGATTCAGCAGACATATTGTCTTCTGGCAAATACTCTTTAAACAAGTCTGCCCATGCATCTATACAATTTTCAGGTAGATTGTGATCGGTTTTAATACTCATCATTCTAGCAGCCAACGACAATTTAGACAGACCTTCTCTACTACCACTGTAAATTGGCTCATTTGCAGCTTCTAACATTTCGTAAAACTTTTTTGCATCTAAGTTAGGTTCTTCAATTTCATCATCATCATGAGTTACAAATGCATCACCTACCATATCATGAACCCTATCACAATCTACCATTTGTTCCTCTTGGTGATGATAGCTATTACTACTGCTACCTTCATTATGCAAATGATCAACCGATTCAACCTTAAAATTTCTATTACTATTGCTACCTTCATTCCTACAACTAGCATCTTCTCCATGTTGATACCAAATATAATAATATGGCATGAAACCTCTATTTATTAAATGCTTCCAAAAATTTTCACGAGGGCCTAATTTGGTATTGCAGCATTTCCGACAAGGACAGAACATTTTACCACTTTCATGCGTGAGTGGTGTAGAATCTGCTTGATGCATAAACGTCTCCAACCCTTCCAGAAATACTTTCCTCACCCTCCCGTTATTATCACTGTGTGAATACATCCACTGGCGCAACTCGAAAATATTTCCCGGACCAGACATTTTTTGGTGTTTGATCAAGCTTATAGCTAATTTTTTTTTGTGTGTTTCAAATGAATCAGATAAGGTGGTATTTATAGAAATTTTCGAATCTGAGCATTTACTAGGAAATTGCTAGGAAAAGTAGGTACAAAACACGTTTTTGATTTAAATTCGATATTTTCTATCCAGTTCCTCCTAATTTCGTAGTAACAAAACCCTTTCCTCCTAATTTCGTAGTAAAGATTTACTATGACTTTACGAGGAAAAGTGGTACTATGGGTTTACGAGGAAATCTACTTTTTCCTCGTAAGCTCCTCGTAATATTACTACGGTCTTACGAGGAATTCGGTTTCTCGTAAGTTTACGAGGATCTTACGAGGAAATTTGGTTTCCTCGTACAACCGAAGCAAGGGCCTAGTAATTTTACGAGGAACAATTTTCCTAGTATAATTTCCTAGTAAAGGCTTAGTTTTCTTGTACTGCTTGGAGAGGTGTTTAACTCATGATATGGAACTTTGGAGGAGTTTTAGATGTTGACACAGGCACGTACCGGGTGAAGCCTTACCGGCTGGTGTAACCCGGCCGCAAATGGGAGTTGGCTGGCAAGGATCCCTACCAGGTGA
Source organism: Eruca vesicaria subsp. sativa (assembly GCA_932364175.1). Taxonomy (NCBI): domain Eukaryota; kingdom Viridiplantae; phylum Streptophyta; class Magnoliopsida; order Brassicales; family Brassicaceae; genus Eruca; species Eruca vesicaria. The sequence continues at coordinate 9,946 of CAKOAT010114266.1, forward strand.
CTCTTACCGGGGTACAGTACCCGGTCACAATGTGCAGCAGCTGGCGCAGGACCCTACCGGGTGACCCTTACCGGGAGACACAGCCCGGTCGCAATGCGAGCTTACCAACCAACTCTCCTACCGGGTGGGAGCTACCGGGTAGGAACTTACCCGCTTCGTGTTCTGAAATTTCTGCCCAAGACCAAACTTTACCTAATGACTAAGGGTTGTTTAGTCTTTTTAATTATGAGACCTTAGGGTTATTAGGAGAGTCTAAAGAGACCAAGAAAGAACTGAAGTCCTTAGAAGAGAAGATTGACTTGCTACTTTCAACAAGAAACAAAAAGAGCAAGTCAAATCTGTTGGTAACAAGACTATAGAAGAGTCACCTCCAGCTGTTGATGGTATTGAAGGTCATGAAAAACTCTGTTTCATCAGTGTTAATGGGTCTTGGTATAGGAAAGAGCCCAACTTTCACTACCAAAACAACTACCAGAAGCAGCCTTACACCAACCAACAAGGAGGTTACCAACCCAAGCAAGGCTACCAAGGAAACCAGTCCCCTCAAGGGCAATTAAGTTCCTCTACCCTTGCTCCTCAAGAGAATAGTTCTGATGCTATTCTAAGACAAATACTTGAGAACCAGACCAAACAGGACAAGAACATGGACAGACAAGAAAAGAGTATTGGCATTCAGCTGAGGAACTTACACACCAAGATTGATGGGGCTTATGGGGAGCTAAACAACAAGTTCAAAACCTTGGAGAACCAGTTTTCTTCAATGACATCAACCTCTCATAGACCAGGGAAAGACCATTGCAATGTTGTCCTCTCCCATACTGCCCCTAAGATGGTCTTGACTGATTATAAGAGAGAGGTAGATGAGATTGAAAAACTGTTATATGGCTCTGAGCTTGTGCAGGATGAGAACAAGGTTGTAGCCAAGGCTGATGTTCAGATTGTGAAGAAGGCTAAAGCTAAGGTCGTGGACAGTGGTAAACTCCAAACTGTGGAGAAGATTGAAGCCAAGATTGATCAGAACACTTAGGAAAAGATTGTGACACAAGCTGCAGACAAGCCTATGGTTTTGGTTGGCCAAGAAGCTGTCCAAGAGTTGAAAGAGGTCAAGCTTGAAGAAGACAAGGAGGTTGAGCTATCTCCTTATGATAAGCTCCCTTTCCCAAAGAGGATCATCAGAAAAGCCCAAAAGAGAGTGATCTCCAAGTTTAGAAACGAGTTGAGTGATGTTGGAGTCCAGCTCCCAAAGATTTCCAATATGCAAGAAGCTTGTGACCAGCTGGTGCTAATAAAAGACATCATAGACAACAAAGAACAAGTGACAGAGCTTCTTGCCCTCTCTTCATCTTTGCTGGATCCTAAACCTACACCTAAGTCTCTACCCAAGCTAGAAGATTAAGGGAAGTTTATATTGCCTTGTTTCCTTGGTGATTTCAAAGTTGATGATGCTCTTGTTGATAGTGGAGCTTGTGTGAATGTGATCTCTTTGGAGATGGTACAGAGCTTGAAGATCAAAGGCATGGAGCCAAATAACTTCTCCCTCATATTTGGAGATTCCTCTTCAACTAAGCCTATTGGTCTCATTAAAGACTTCCCTTTGAAGATTGGAGATTGCACCATCCCCATAGACCTTACTGTTCTTGATATGGCAAGCAAGAGGAGAAAGCCTTTGCTCTTAGGCACGCCCTTACTTGCTACTGTAGGGGCTTGCATAGATTTCCCAAACAAGAAGGTGGTCTCTACAACATCAACAAGGAAGTCTCCTATCCAATCAAGTCACCAATGCTGACTGGGGGTTATTGTGGAACAATATTGCAAAATGCAGTGGTTATTAAGGAGGAAGAGGTTCGTGGTGAAGAGTCCTCAAAGAAGAGTTGTGTAGAGCACTTGGGAGAAACTACCAAGGAGGAGAAGAGTGAAGCCACTGAGGCTACTCCAAGCAGGAAGAAGATTAAAACTCCTCCCTCTCAACTTATGCCACACACTCTCACTCTTCACCACTTAAAGCTCAAAGATGGAGCTATTGAGTACAAGATCAAGTGCAAGGGAAGGTCTAAGCCATTCTCAAGTGCCAAGGCCATCATCTCTCCTCAACTCCAAGCTGATCCACTCAAGCTCCAAGAGCTCCTTACCCACGTCCTCACCATCACCTTGGAAGGTGGGAAGGACCCTCCTTCTCCATAGGAAGACAAATGTAGTCAAGCTAACACTACAAGAAAAATGGGTTTTAATAGCAGACCGGAATAGCGTTTTTTTCAATTGTGCTATGCTTGTTATACGCGGGTTTTAAAGGTAGCGTTTTTATATTTCGAAACGCTATGTTAAAGTTCTGAACTGATAAAAAAAATTAAGTGTATGTTTAAAGAAGAAATATGAGTGTATAATAGCAATAAATGATTAAAAGTATTATGGTTGAGTTTCGCGGTTATGAACGGGACACTTAGTAAAATTTTGGCTCCTAAACAAAATTAGTGTCGAAAAAAATACCCAAATTATTAGGGTTAAGATCTTCCCTCTCTCTCGTATCTCCTTGCCTCTTTTGTGCTCGAAAGAATCAATATCAATCTCTTTCACTTCTAATTTCATTTCAATTCCTAAGCTTTTACCTTTTCTCATCTCGAATCGACTTTCCGTAATCTCGAATCCATTTTCAATTCCTCTTCTCTTGTCGTAATCCATTCCCAATCCGTCGAAGTTGAGTTCGCTTTTACTAACCCATCAGAATATATTTCGATTTTCTTTTTCTTATATATGTTCTAGTGTTATTGCATTGTCAATTGATGTGTTTCTGTATACTATTTTGCAGGAAAGATTTCGTTTGTAGATCTTCGGATTAAGGTCCATTTTCTTCTTTTCGTTTCTCTTTTACTTAGTTTTTTTCTTTCTATTTTAACACAATTCTCTTATTTTGTAGCTGACTCGAAGCAAAATTGAAGAGATCTTATCGAAAGGTAAAAACAAGTCACACTATCATCTTTTATTTACAAAACTCGTTCTGTTTTGGTTTTTTGGGTTGATAAAGTGAGCGTCTTGTATGTACAATTGCTTGGAGCTGTAACATGGATAAATCGTGGGTCTGGTTACCAAGGTATTAACTTCACTTCACTATCTTTTAGAATTTTTTTTGTGTTGATTTCATTTATTTGGTAGACTGAATGTTGTATTCTCATTTGTTCTACACGACAGGAATAGCGTTGAGTATGAGAAAGGAGCTTGTGAATTTGTGTCTTCTTCATCAAGACATTTAGGAGATCCAGCTGAAATGTTCTGCCCTTGTGTTGATTGTCGAAATGTCTGCCATCAAGCTTGTGAGACAGTTTTAGAGCACCTGGTGATTAGAGGAATGGATCAGAAGTATAAGAGTTGTTTGTTTTGGACAAAACACGGGGAGACAAGACCAGATAAGTCAGCTGATGTGTACTCATCTGAAAATGAGGCTTACGAGTTGTTCAGAACGACTTTCTTGGCAAGTGAAGGCAATGAGACTGCTGAACAAGAGAATTCAGGAGCGTTTGAGGGGCCTGACAGTCCACAAGAGGCTGAGTTCAGAAAGAAGTTAGATGATGCAGAAACTCCGTTTTACCCGAAGTGTGAGAAATTTTCAAAAGTTGCTGCAATCATGGGACTTTACAGGATAAAGGTGAAGAGTGGGATGTCTGAGAACTATTTCGATCAGCTACTGTCCTTGGTTCATGACATGCTTCCCGGTGAAAATGTGCTACCTAAGTCTACTGATGAGATGAAGAAGTTTCTGAAACAGTTTGGTTTTGGTTACGATGTCATCCACGCCTGCAAGAATGACTGTATTTTATATAGAAAACAGTATGAAGATGTGGTCAGCTGTCCAAGATGTAGTGAATCAAGATGGGAGAAGGATAAGCAATCTGGTGAGGAGAAGAAAGGGGTTCCTGCTAAGGTGCTTAGGTTTTTCCGATCAAAGAAAGGTTCAAGAGAATGCTTAGATCAAAGCGGTTGGCTGAGGAGTTGTGTTGGCACTCCACTAATGCTTATGAAGATGGAACTATGCGACATCCAGTGGATTCGTTGACTTGGGTGCAGATAAACAACAAATGGCCGGAGTTTGCAGCTGAGGCAAGAAACCTAAGAGTAGGTAGTTCAACAGATGGCATGAATCCATTCTCCATCCAGAACACTAACCACAGGACATGGCCTGTTCTCTTGGTCAACTACAATATGTCTCCAACGCAATGTATGAGGCCCGAGAAACTTATGTTGACCATGCTAATTCCTGGGCCAACCGCACCTAGCAACAATATTGATGTATATCTACAGCCATTGATGGAAGACTTGCAGGAACTGCGGACAGAAGGTATACAAGTTTATGACGCCTTTAAGAAGGAGAGTTTCATTCTTAGAGCCATGTTGCTGTGGAGTATCACAGATTACCCTGGTTTAGGAACTTTAGCTGGTTGTAAAGTGAAGGGCAAGCAAGCGTGTAATGTCTGTGGGAAGGATACACCACATAGGTGGCTAAAGTTCAGTCGTAAACATGTATAAACAGGAGGCGGCTCATGCCTAGTCATCCATACAAACGAAAGAAAGGATAGTTTGACAATACGGTTGAGGTTGGTTCTGCAAATAGGATTTAGAGCGGTTCAGAAATATTAGACAGTCTAAGGGACTTTAAAAACGATTTTGGAAAACTCTTACCTAAGAAGACTAAGAGAAAGAGGAGTGAAGGAGATGAGAATAATGTTGTTTCAGCTTAGGAGTACGAAGAAGATCATGATATGTGGCGGTGGAAGAAAAAGTCTATTTTCTTTGACTTACCTTATTGGAAGGTATTTTATTTGATTTACCTTCTTTAACTTACCTTATTAGTCTGAAATTGTTAATATAATTTATGCTAAATACTTGTAATTTTTTTTGTAGGATATGGCTGTGAGGCATAACATCGACGTGATGCACGGGGAGAAGAATGTGAGCGATGCACTGTTGTCTATTCTGATGAATAGTTGCAAATCAAAGGATGGCCTGAAAGCGAGAAATGATTTAGAAGATATGGGTATTCGAAGCAGCTTACATACACAAGTAAGGGGGAAGATAACTTATCTGGCTCCAGCTACGTATTGGCTCTCTAAAGAAGAAAAAAACAAATTCTGCAGAAGATTATCCAACTTCAGAGGACCTGATGGATATTGTGAAAATATATCCAATTGTGTCTCACTGGATCCTTCTTCTATTGGCGGCATGAAGTCACATGACCATCATGTTCTTATGCAGAATCTGTTTCCGGTTGCGCTGAGAGGTTTACTCCCAAAAGGACCTCGGATTGCAGTGACTCGTATGTGCAATTACTTCAACAGAATCTGTCAACGCGTTTTTGATCATGAGAAGCTACTTGCTCTAGAAACAGAGATTGTGGAGACAATGTGCCAGTTAGAGAGATTCTTTCCACCTTCATTGTTTGATATCATGTTTCACCTTCCACTGCATCTGGCGAGATAAGCACGATTGGGTGGCTCTGTACACTTCAGGTGGATGTATCCATTTGAGAGGTAAGTATATTGTAACCTTCTTAATATCATGTTTTTAAGCGAATTTTAATATTTTAACCTTCTTGATTTGCAGGTATATGAAGACACTGAAGGCTTTTGTGAAGAATTTCGCAAGACCTGAAGCTTGTATGGCAGAGGGTTATCTAGCTGGTGAATGTCTTGCATTTTGTATGGAGTTCTTGCAGAAATCGGTACCAGTTGAGGAACCAATGACAAGAAATGAAGATTTAGAGGCACATGATATTGTACTTGAAGGGCGCCCTCTGCAAAAAGCTACAGAAGTGAAACTTACTGATAAGGAGAGAGATGTAGCTCATCGTTATGTCCTCATGAATACTGCAGTGATGGATCCTTATGTTCAGTAAGTGTGGATATAGATATTTTCTGTTTTACTATCAGTGTAGATAACTGTAGATGAAGATATTTTTGCCTTTACATGATGCATTTAGAGGAACTTCAAGCAAAAGATGGAAGATATGCAAGAAATGGTACCATATTATGGAAAACTCATACAGAAAGGTTTTCGACATGGATAAAAGATAAGGTATGTGATCTGGTCATTGTAATGATATTGATATGTGAACTGGTAATGATATTGATATGTGATCTGTTCATGCTAGATACCAAATAACTCAAAGGATCATTCTCAGCGGCTCAGATGGCTTGCGTTTGGACCAAGGAATGTCGCACACACCTACAAGGGATATATAGTTAATGGACATCGATACCAGACAGACGATGTCAAAAGGAAGACTCAGAACTGTGGGGTTTCAACTGAAGCATTCTCCATGTGCAGAGCTAGTGCGAAAGATTCTAATCAAATGGCGGACATGGTAGCATACTATGGAGTCATAAAGGAGATCATAATGCTTGATTACCACATGTTTCAGGTGCCTCTGTTTAAGTGTAG
>CAKOAT010114266.1:16810-85666 GCA_932364175.1 Eruca vesicaria subsp. sativa
AGGTAATTCTGTTACCTATTTATATACACACACATGAGTTTAGTATTAATATGAATATTATGTACAGGGACGATTCAACTTGACAGAAGACTGGCAAAAGGATGTAGTGTTTAAGCAGATGGGTTGTTTGTGGAGAGCCTCTAAATCTAGACTGTCTTCCATAGTTAGAGCAGCAAAAAACAAGGCGCAACTACAGATAATTAAACCCAGAACCATACAATCTGTAACAGCTTGGAACAATTGGGTGAAAGGAAGATGTACTGCAGCTTTTCAGGTATTATTTTGTGTCTTGCGTATACACATTTGGGTTATGTAAGTAAAATTGATTACAAAATGGTATTTGGTAAATGTAGGAACAAAGTAATAAGTACAGGGAACTCAGGAAGGCTCAAATTCCCCACACCACTAGTCGAAAAGGCATGAATCGGCTTGCAGAGGAGATGGTATGTTTTACAATTTGAAATAATATTTGGTGTGTTATTGGGTTTATGAGATCTGATGACAACTACTTTATTTAACTTGTAGAGAAAAAACAGTTCTGATCCTAAGCTAGTCACTAGAACTAAGGTTTGGGTCGCTGATCATACACATTCTGATGGAAGACCAGTTCGTCAAGAATTTGCAGATACAATAGTAAGATTACTTGTAACAATAATATTGTTGGATATAGAATAGAATTTACATAACTTGTGTAATTTTTAATTGCAGGAGAGGATAAAGAGAATTGACAGTGAAATGGAATCAAGTTGAGCATATAATATAGGTGAAGATGCTGTCACTCAGGTCCTAGGAAAAGAAAAGTCAGGAAGAATTAGGGGGTTGGGACGAGGGGTTACTGTAACCAAGTTGGCATTCTTACATGCTAGAGATTCACATGTCAAGCAACTTGAAGCAACTCAAGCAGAACTAATCAACAAGGTTCAAGATTTGCAAAATGTGGTTAAAGACTTGGCTGGTAAAAAGGTAAATTCGTTATTCTTCTTGTTTTATTATTCAAACTTCTGATATGTATAAGGTTGTAACATAAATGTTTGAGGTTGTTGGGTATATCAAAATAACAGATTTGATTCTACTTCTGAGAGAAGCGATGAGAGCAAGGGGGGAGGAATAAGGTGCCAAATACTGGATTGGGTTTCGAATGATGATTTGGTTGTTGCTGAAGGAGAATTCTACTCTAGTGAGTCAACATATAAGATTGGTCGCATTCCACTGGGTCCTAATGCGGCTGCTGTTATAGTGAAGTCTGTATCAGTCGTAACAGCGCCTGTATGGAGACCTACTCCAACTTGTGTATCGCTCAGTCAGGCTGTTGGACTCAAAATTGCATGGCCATCTGAGAAGCTCATCTTGGATGATGGCATTGACATTTCAAACAATGGCAACAACGACGAGTCAGAGGTAAATAAATTCTTTCCTCCAACGTTTGATAATCATTAATTAATGTACTCCTGAAATGTGTGAATATATTTTACGTGATTAGGATGTAGCTGCATCTTTAGGAAATGTTAAAATATTTGATTACTGGAAACTAGAAGAGGAGTTGATAGCTGAGGGTGTCTTGTTGACAACCGAACCTACCCACCTCGTCGACCAAATTCCACTGGGACCGAATGCTGCTGGAGACCTACACCTGAAATGACAAAGATGGGTGATGCAGTACATGGGACAATAGCGTGGCCTCTAGATAAGATAAGACTACCTGATCAACATTCACCTACTGATCGACATTCACCTACTGAATCAAACAAGATATCTAATCAGGTAAGTTTGTAAATTCTAAGAAGGTGATTAGATATTGAATTGTTAGGTTGCTGGTGTTGATATTGTGGTGAATGTGTTTGTCTTTTTTGGTTTTAGAGTGGTGGTAACAGCACTAGTAGTAGCACCAAAGGTGGCAAACAGAAGGTTGCTCTCTTGGACTGTCATAACTTAGGACATATCAGAGTTGCTTTAGGTCGTGTGTTCTCAACTGATCCAATAGATAAAGTGCATTTTGTTCCTTTAGGTCCCAATGCTACAAAGGTTTGGGTAGAGGTTTCCAAGTTTGATGGGGCTCGAGTGTGGAGGCCAAACTCTGAAATCGAATTCATGGGTGATGCAGTAGGAAGCACCGTGGCTTGGCCAAATGATAAGCTTGTGTATCTCTAAGGATGAAAATGTTGTTTTAGTTTGAACTTATAATGTATTATGTGTGAACAACTATGTAATGTGTTTAAGTTGAATCTATGAAATTTATGTTTATTTATATAAGTTGATGTTTTGTTTCAAAATCCCAGAAAACGAATTTTTGTAAATATAAATATATAAAAATTAAAAATTAAAATATATAAATATATTAACATAATATATACAGCACAAATGACACTGCTATAGTAGTACATATATACATTGCACTTTGGTAACTGCTATAGTAGTATTAACTAAAACAAACATAAAACGCTATTTATAAAATAGGTAATAGCAGTAAAAAGGCGCTATTAAATAATATTTAATTGCAGAAATAAAAGCGCTATCGTAACGGAAGAAAAGATAGCACAACGAAATACCGCTATTTAATGCCCTCGACCTATTATGACGGACGATGATACAACGCTTAAGAAACCGCTATCTTATCGTTATAGCGTTATTCGTCCGCCATAAAAACGTGTTTTCCTTGTAATGTAAGAGACTCAAAACAAGCTCACTTGGGAGGAAGTCCCATGTTTATCCTTGTAAATATTTCTGTTCTTGGGTGTTGAATAAGGTCAGGACCAAGTTTGGGGGTGTATCGTCTTCTGCCAACAGCCACACCTCAGCCTCTACTTGAGGTACCATTCCAGCCATTCCTTGTAAATACCATTTTTTTGTCATATTTTCAGTATCTCCTTCTCTCTTACTCACACAGAGACTGTGTGAACTAAGTGTAGGGGGGGGTACCAAGTATTTAACCTTGTGTTCTTTGATGTTTGAGAGTCACATGCATTGCATTTTTTATACATTTATAAAAAAAAAAAAGCAAAAACAAGCATTTAGGTTGCATCATTTGCATCTTAGGATTGAGTCTAGAGCATCAGTTTGCATTCATATAGTTTAAGGAGCAAAGATTGAATCAAGGAACACATGCTTAATGCTCAAAACAACACCCTAGGTTCACATAGTTAAAAGCTTATGCATCTATTGAAAAGGCTTGTAAGCTTCATGCTTTGATTCTCTTCTTAGAACTAGTTGCTTGTGTGAGATTAGCTATCTTTTAAAACCAACCACAAACTGAAATTAAAACTAATTGAACTTTAATCCTCTTGCTTATGGGTTCTTGCATGCTTGATCAAGGATTATACACATTTGGGTTTTTGATTATCCTTTCTCAATCCCTTTTTGAAAACCCAAATGGCACTTCCATATCCCTAAAACCCTATCCTCCTTTGAAACCCAAAATCATTTTGCTTGAGTGAGGCCTTTTTGTGAAAGCTAGTCATGTGCAAAATCTTGAGAGTATTAGGAGCGANTGGGTTCTTGCATGCTTGATCAAGGATTATACACATTTGGGTTTTTGATTATCCTTTCTCAATCCCTTTTTGAAAACCCAAATGGCACTTCCATATCCCTAAAACCCTATCCTCCTTTGAAACCCAAAATCATTTTGCTTGAGTGAGGCCTTTTTGTGAAAGCTAGTCATGTGCAAAATCTTGAGAGTATTAGGAGCGACAATGGTTTGTTCTTATCTTATGCTAGCGCTAGGACCTCATTCTAGCTAGCACTTAGGATGGTATTTGGGTTTGTGAGTTTGATTTTGATCTTGGGATTGAGAAGTGAAAAGAGAAAGAAATGAAAAGAGTGAGTCAAACAGCAATAAAAAGAAAAGAAAACCACTAGGGATATAATAAAAAAATAAATGAAAGCTCTAGATTCATTTAGTAAAAATCCCTTTAGAACTAAAAAAAAAAAAAAAAAAAAAGATTTGGGATAGACAAAGAAAATAAAAGAAAAGATAGGAATAAAGAGCTAAAGGTGAGAGTGTTGAAAAAGATCCCTAGTTGGTTAAAAACAAATGAGAAAGTGTGATAATTGGGTGAGTGTTGAAGATGGGTAATCATCTGGGTTTTAGGGCCTCTAAAGAAGAAGATTTGAGTTTAGAATCATTTAGGAAAGGGGTAGAATGATGAGAACAAGTCATTGTATGCATGAATTGCTCCTTTTCTTAGATAAATTTTGCATAATGATCTAGCTACTATGTTTGAGTGTTACCCACCAAAAAGAATTATGATGAAAGCTCCTCTGTAGTTCTCATTTAACCATTTGTCTTACCTAGCCAATTGATTGAGATCAAGTCCCCATTTGCAAGACTTCACCATATTAGTTTAAACTTAAATGAATGTGATGGTTGGTTTGAAAGTGTAGCTGGTTGGTGATCCTCAACTTGTTTTGAGTAATGAGTCTAGATAAGCCTTGAGAAGATAGAGTGTAGATATTGCACTGCTATTGGTTATGTTTGTTTGAGATGGTGTGTTGAGTTTAAGAAGTGTTTCTTGTGATTCTGAGTTCCCCCTCTTAATTTCTCCCCTTGGTTTGATTTGAATCTTCTTGAGGAAAAGTAAGATGCTAGTGTGGGGGAGTTGATATGAGGCATATTTACCTAGTTTTAGCTATTCATTTTAGTATTAAAAGTGCATTAGATTAAGACTTAGGCATCTTTAGGTTATCCATTTGCATTCATAAGTCCTATCAGGTGTTGGAGTACCAAAAGGATGAGGTATGAGGCTTGGAGAGGTGTTTAGCTCATGATATGGAACTTTGGAGGAGTTTTAGATGTTGACACAGGAACGTACCGGGTGAAGCCTTACCGGCTGGTGTAACCCGGCCGCAAATGGGAGTTGGCTGGCGAGGATCCCTACCGGGTGACTCTTACCGGGGGACAGTGCTCGGTCGCAATGTCCAGCAGCTGGCGCAGGACCCTACCGGGTGACCCTTACCGGGAGACACAGCCCGGTCGCAATGCGAGCTTACCAACCAACTCTCCTACCGGGTGGGAGCCACCGGGTAGGAACCTACCCGCTCCGTGTTCTCAAGTTTCTGCCCAAGACCAAACTTTACCTAATGACTAAGAGTTGTTTAGTCTTTTAAATTATGAGACCTTAGGGCTATTAGGGGAGTATAAATACCCCTTGTAAGCACTTTTAGAAGGCTGATCTTTGTGTTATCATCTAAGAACACAAACTTGGAATTCTATCTTTCTTTCTTGAGTAATTTGAGTCTTATTCATCTTTTAATCATGATTAGTCTTGAATCTCTCATGAGTTTAAGATTAAGAATAATGATTAGTGAGTAGACATCTTTTGAGATTTGGGGCTTGGGTGATTAGGGTGATTTGATGAAGATATAGGTTATTATTTGTTAGATCCATGATGTCTTATGCATAATACTTGAGTTTAATGCTAGTTTAGTACTGATCACACTAGATTAGAACCCTAGACATTTCCTGCCCACAAGGTGTTTAAAATGTCTGAACCAAAGTATTTATACTTTTTGCTTGCTTAGCCAAGGAGACTTGATGCTAGGGATGCTTAGATGGTTAGTAGACATAATCCTAATGTTTGTTTGATTGAATTAGGCCAAAGAGATTTGATGCCTAAAGCTTGAAACCAAAAGGGCATCCTTCTTGAGAAAGAGTTTGTCTATTGAAGTGTCTAGACCTATAAGACTAGTTGATTGCTTAACTTAACATTCTAGTTTGGATTCTCATTCACCCAAAGTCAATACCCTTGCCCCTGGTCTCATCTCTCATCCATTGATTCAAAGTTTTAGATATTACATTGCATTCCTTATTGTATGTTACTTCCTACCATATCAAAACCCCCTCTTGATTGTATTTAGATTAAGCACATGACTTGCATTCTCTTTGATCATTACACTTCGAACTGGATTGACACTCTACTTACCCTAGTAAATTGATTTGCTCTTAGAGGCATAGAAAACCTCTTATCAAAAGGTCCCCTCAGCTCGAAGGGAAGTTGAAGGTTGATGAAGATGCGCATTCTGTGGAGGTGTCTGAGTTTGAGGCTAGGATCAGTGACTTGGAGCGGGATCTTGGGAAGACTGAAAGTTCCTTGCTCAAGGCAAAGAATGCTAAGAAGGCTAAAGCCTCGGAGCTGCGCAGACTTCAACGCAAGATCAAGAGTTTTGAGGGATCGACAGTCCGTGAGACTGAGCGGGTCAAGGAGAGTGTCCCTGCCGATTTGGAGTTAATGGAGACGAAGGGAGACCTCAGTTTGGCTCTCGCTGGCCTAGGATCTGAGTATGCACCTCAGCCGAGTATGGACGAGAGCAAGGCCCTAGAGGTTGAAGAAGGCGGTGAAGGTATGGTTCCGAGTCTTTATGAGATTATGGGTTAGCATGAGACTCCGTGTGCGGAGGATGTTTCGTCTCGTGTGAGACTTTTATTTTAGATCTTTGTGTTTTGGCCAAGTATGGTGTGTTTTTATTTTGGGACTGGCCATTATGGCTTTGAATCCCCGTTGCCTTTGCAACTTTAATGAATGAACAATCAGTTTACGTTTTCTTTGGTTTTGAAAAGAATGCATTCGTTTGTGTGAATGTAGAGGGAGGTCCACGAGTTTTTGTCTTGCCTTCCAACTCTTTCGTGGATCGCCTTATTCATTTGCTTGTTCTAGGACTCTTAAGAATCGAGTGAGCGTTCAGATGTAGACAAAGAGATGTTAGGGTCAAAATCAGTACGACGGAATCAATGACCAAATCTTCCGCAAAAATAAAAATAAGCTCTATAAAACACGTCAAGTTGTTTTATAAAATTCTAAGGACTTTCAGAAAAAAGTAAATCCGCCCGAAACTCGAAAATCGTCATCTCGGAAAAACGACGAATCAATCTCCGATTACACGATTGCCCAAGTTAAGCGAAAAACCGCAAAAAACGCATCCTCCACACTACGAGCAGGTTCAACCGAACCAGGTCGACATGCGACAAGCTGAACCAGACGGTTCAGCTAACCGCACGGCGAGCTGGTGGTCACGAACCAGCTCGCCAGGGCGAGTTGAACCAGACGGCGAGCTGATCACCTCAAATCATCTCGCCATACGTCGAGCTGACCGTCCCAATCCTTGCTCCCCCGCATCCTCAACGCAAAGCATACGTTCTTCGATTCGATCGTGCCCTGAACTGTGGTCGAAACATCTCTTGTTTCATCTCGATCCGTCTTACCATTCGAGTTTTATGATAAAAATCTTCTTTTCTCGTAAGAATTCAGGAAGATCGTATAAAACGGCAACGATTAGACAGAACATCGTACATTGTCAAACTATATGGTTAACTTGAGAAGTCTATAAAAACGACATCGTATCAGGAAACGATCTCGTCTAAAATCATAAAATGGTTTTTATCGCAAAACGGCTCGAAAAGTCCTAAAACGCGATAAAAACCTATCCACAGTTTTAGACGAAGTCCAGCCCAAAGATACAATGACGGTTTGACTCTTTACTCGCAGAAAGAAGATAAATGTCAAGTGTGAAGATAAATGTCAAGTTTGAAGATAAAAAGAAGATTTCCTAAGAAAAATGGAAAGATTGAGATAAATGGAAGATTTTCGATAGACTCGAATCTGGGCGAGAATGAAGGACTAAACCACCTAAGGAGGGAGTATATAAGCAGAAGTCCAAGGACAGAAGAAAGGACACGATTTTCAGAACTCTCACCACCAAATTTAGCATTAGGAAACTTTCCGTTTTTTGTTATCAAGCTGCGTCTCAACTAGGGTTTTCTGTCTTAGGTCGTTAGAACTAGGGAACTCGCCGTCAGCTCTTGTAGCCAAGGCTTACTCTCATTGTACCACTCTTACGCAGAATTCAGAATAAGAATCCTATTCGCTCTCTATCTCGTTTTTCATATCTTTTTATTTTGTTATCGTTCTCTTGATTGCTTGTGTGCGGTTCTGCAGATAGCTGGGTCCTCTGGGAAATTATGGTTTTCCCTAAGTTCCTTTATTTACGTAAATTCGACAGCGGTGAATTTCGGTTCCCATAGTTTGGCGCTAGAAGAAGGGGGGGGTCGGATCTATCTTACCCTAAAGCCGCAGCACGCTCGATCAAGTGCGATGACAGAAGAACAACCAACTCGAGCGAAAACGTTGACAAGACACCAGCACCAGATGTGTCCAAGGTTAGCGCTAACGCTAACACCGAGACCATCGAGAAGATGCTCGCCGACTTCAACAAGAAGTCGGAGGAGCAAGAAAAGCTCATTGGTTCACTCGCAAAACAGGTCGAAACCTTAACTGCGAAAACCAAGGCAATTCGCCCCCGCAGAACTACTAAGATTCGCGGAAGAAGGCTCGATTTCGTGGCTCCTATGCATCATCCCAGAATAGAGCAAGGTAATCTACCGGAGCAAAAATCCGAAAAAGATAACCCTCACGTGACGCTGAACGAATCGGACAAATCTCCTACTTGCAGACAAGAGACCGAAGGAGACGGTATCAAGAGGGTTAACCCGGAAATAAGTGACCAATCCGATCCGTCAGATGAAGACGCGGACGTCCATCCAAGGAGGAGGAAAAGTCACAGCCCTCAGCCGGAATCCTCTCCCGAGCGTTCTCTTATTGAGGACGAGGAGGAGGTCTACTACTGTAATGGGCAAAAACGGACGAGAAATGACCTCGAGTTACTCGCAGCAAACGCCGACAAGGTCAGCAAAATTGCTGGCATCCTAACTGAGATTCGCAATCTCCACGACTACATTAATAAGATTGCCGCAGCGGTAAAAGCGGTGAAATCTCAAATTCACCATGCTACCAGCGCTGCGCCGAGATAGATTGGCTGCTATACGAATCTCAGAAAACGCCTTTTATGGCTCGCATCACCGAGGTGAAGCTACCAGATCCTGGAAAGCTCAGAGTGCCGACTTACGACAGGACGATCGATCCTAAAGCGCACCTGCAGGCCTTCCAGATCACCATGGGACGAGCAATGCTCAAGGATGGCGAAAAAGATGCGGCTACTGTCGTCTTTTCGTCGAAAACCTAGAAGGAGCAGCGCTCGAGTGGTTCACCAAGCTTAAGCGGAATTCAGTCGGGAGTTTCCGCCAGCTTGCTTCCGCATTCCAGAAGCAATACTCGATGTTTATAAATCGGGAAACTTCCGACGCCGAGCTCTGGAGCTTGTCTCAAAAGGAAGACGAACCTCTCCGCGATTTCATGAGGAAGTTCAAACTTATCATTGCTAGATGTAGCGGAATAAGCGACAGAGCCGCCATCTACGCGCTCAGAAAGTTGCTCTGGTTTAAATCGAAGTTTTGAAAGTGGAGAAACCGCGGACGATCCATGACGCGCTATACATCCATAGTCCAGCGATTAAAACTTCGTATTCGGCTTGATTGTTCGAGGCGTGGAAAACTAATCGAAATGATTGTTCCAGCATTTCTCCCGTTGGGGTTCCAGTCGGATGCCGATTCCGGGAGCCTTGTTTAGACGAGGATCCGTCAACGTATAGGGTCCAGATCGAGTTTGGCTCCTGGTCGGGTGTTCCTCATGTCGGGAGCTCTACTAACAAGTCTGCAAGTACTTGCGATTTCGCACAGGTCTTTACACGGTATTCGATGTCGTACTCGCTCAGCTCGATTGCCCATTTTGGCAACCTTCCCATCTGGCTGGGGCTGTGCAAAATTGTGCGGAGAGGGAAAGAAGTGGGTACGAAAATGGTGTGAGATTGGAAATACGGCCTTAGTTTTCTCGCTGACATTACCACCGCTAATGCCAATTTTTCAATCATCGGGTATCGCGTTTCTGTGTCTAGCAAAGTTTTAAAAACTGGTTTTTGCTCGCCGCGCTCTTCTCGGATGAGGACGCCGCTTAAGGCCGTTACTGACAATGCGATGTAGAGGATTAGTGGTTCCCCTTCTAATGGTTTCGCGTGTACTTCCGGAGTAGCTAAGTAATGCTTTAGCTGTTGGAAAGCTTTCTCGCATTCCTCGGACCACTCAAACTTCTTGTTTCCCTTCAAAGTGTCGTAGAAAGGAAGACATTTATCCGTGGATCGCGAGATGAAGAGGTTAAGTGCCGCGACTCTACCGATCAGTCTTTGTACTTCGCGTTTTGTCCTGGGGGACATCATTTCTATTAGCGCTGTGATTTATCTCGGGTTGGCCTCAATTCCTTGGTAGGTAACGAGATATCCCAAGCATTCTCCGGATGCGACAGCAAACCGGCACTTAGCGGGATTTAACTTCATGTTGTGCAAATTGAGCCTCTCGAAACATTCTTAGAGGTGCGTGACGTGATCTTGCTCTTCCATTGTTTTTTCGAGTTGTTCGGAGAACATGCGATTGACGAGTCGTTGATAAGTCCTACCGGAATTCTTAAGGCCAAACGGCATTACTTTATAACAGGAAGTTCCGCGATCGGCTATGAATGCGGTTTTCTCTCAATCGTCGGGGTTCATCATGATATTATTGTACCCGGAAAAAGCGTCCATAAAAGATAAGAGTTTGTTTCCTGCCGTTGCTTCATCCAAGCGGTCGATATGCGGCAGCGGGTAGCTATATTTAGGACACGCTTTATTAAGGTCAGTGAAATTAATGCAGACTCGCCACTTCCCATTCTTTTCTTGACAACGATAGGATTTGTGAGCCAGTCGGGATATCAAACTTCCGTTATGGATCCGACCTTGAGGAGTCTGTCGACCTCATTGTTGACTGCTTCCGCGTTTTCTGGTCCTAGCTTCCGTCTCTTCTGTTTGACAGGTTTGGACGTAGGGTCAACATTGAGTTCGTGACAAGTGATGTTTATGGACCGCAGAAGACATGCCAGGAATCGACATAAACATCACTTGTCACGAACTCAATGTTGACCCTACGTCCAAACCTGTCAAACAGAAGAGATGGAAGCTAGGACCAGAACGAGCGGAAGCAGTCAACAATGAGGTTGACAGACTCCTCAAGGTCGGATCCATAACGGAAGTTATATATCCCGACTGGCTCACAAATCCTGTCGTTGTCAAGAAAAATAACAGGAAGTGGCGAGTCTGCATCAATTTCACTGACCTTAATACAGCGTGTCCTAAATATAGCTACCCGCTGCCGCATATCGACCGCTTGGATGAAGCAATGGATGAAAAGCCAAGAGTTCGTCTTTTAAAGTCTCGTTTAGGTTCGCACCGATTTTTCGCAGCGTTCTGGGAACGCTACGTTAATGCATACCGAGACGATGGGTTCGCAGGTAGGTTCTCGCTTCCCTTCCAGCACTTCAACTGCTCACGATTGCCAAAAGATTTCGGTTTTATCTTGTTCTGGGGCGTTGTCGAGGGCAGACGGTTTCTTTTTCTTTTTGGAGGGAGCGTCGGCTAAGGGAATTTTTCGTTTTAAATCCGCGGTGTAGCCGACCTGCGAGATTTTTTTATTTCTCTAGATGGTCTCGATTCCGCGCGGGGTTAGGAATTTGAGACACATATGGTACGTCGATGGTACCGCTTGCATCAATTTTAACCATGGTGTTCCTACGATTGCGTTGTAGGAAGTGAGTCAGTCAATGATATCGACGATTTCGACCATAATTCCGGCTTGAACCGTAAGGTCAATTGTGCCGAGAATCATGGTGATTTCTCCCGAGAGTCCTACAAGCGGGCTTGAGTTTTCTGCAATTTCGGATGGATCAATTTCCATTCTCTCGAGGGTGTTTTTGAAGATGATATCAGCCACGCTTAAGGTATCGACTAATATCCTTGCGACATCCATATTTTCGATTGTCAGATCGATGACAAGGAGGTCGTTAAGAGGTTTGAACGAGTCGATCGTTGCTCTGTCCTTGAAAGAGATGACATCGCCGTTCGAGTTAGGCATATCGTTTTTAGTTTGTTCAGTGGTTATTGTGCAAGAGAATCCGAACCCAACCTCCTTCTAGCGCCAAACTGTGGGAACCGAAATTTACACTGTCAATTTTCTGTCAAATATGGAAACTTAGGGAAAACCCTTGTTTTCCTGAGGTTCTAGATCTCTACGGAAACACACTTAAAACGAAAAAAAGATAAGAGAATACAGATGAAGAAATTGTGCAAAGGCTAATATTGATAAAGAGATTGAAAGCTGTTACAAAGAGAATCACGGAACTTAGACAACCAAACGTTTAAAGAATCCGACTTGGTAATCTAGCCACATAAGTCCTAAATTCGCCTAAGCTAACAACAGTTTTTCTATGTCTACAAAGATCTGCCTCCTCTTGATTTTGACCTCATGCTTATATACTTCTTTGGTCTTTCCTTTTCCGCTCGTATTGGCGCTTATCGCAAATCTTCCATTTATCTCGATCTTTCTATTTTTCTTCGGAAAACTTCTATCTTCGTCTTTAAACTTGACATTTACCCATTCCTGCGAGTAATGAATAAACCTTCATCAAATCTTTGGGCTAGATATCGTCCAAACTCGCGAGTGGGCTTTATCGCATTTTAAAACTTTCCAAGCCGTTTTGCGATTTAGCCGTTTTACGACTTTAGATGAGATCGTTTCCTGATACGATATCATTTTTAATAAACATCTCGAGTTAATCGTATAGTTTGGAAATGTTCGGTGTTTTGCTTAACCGTTGCCATTTTATAAAACACCTCAAGTTAATCGTATAGTTTGGCAACGTTCAATGTTTAATTTAACCATTGTCGTTTTATACGATTTACTCGAGGTTTTATGAGAGAACACGTCCTTTACGGTTTTAATCGTAGAACTTAAACGGTAAGGCGGATCGAGATGAAATAAGAGATGCTACGATCGAGGGGCGTGGTCGGTTTAGTTAAGCTTGCCAAGAGGCGAGCTGGAAAAGGCTTTTCAACTCGCCAACAGGCGAGCTGGTCGGGCAAGGGCAGCTCGCATGTTGGCGAGCCGGACAAGGATGTTCAGCTCGCCACCAAGTGAGCTGGTCGGGCAAAGCCAGCTCCCCTGTTGGCGAGCTGAACAAGGATGATAAGCTCGCCAATAGGCGAGCTGGTCTGGCAAGGCCAGCTCGCCTGTTGGCGAGCTGGACGGTGGTGTTCAACTCGCCAACAGACGAGCTGGTCAAGCAGGGCCAGCTCGCCTGTTGGCGAGCTGGGCGATTGTTCGGTTTCGATCGTTTTCTCGTTTCTCGTTTCTCGTTTCTCTTGACCCGAGATCGTTTCAAGTTCACCCATTTTGAAACCTGAAACAATAAAAAAAAAACAAACACTCAGATAAGTCTTCAATTCAACATACAAATCTACAGAAGATAAGTCTACCATTCGACATAGAATTCTAAACAAGAAGTCTACAATTCAACTTCAAAGTCTACACGAGAAGTCTACAATTCAACTTCAAAGTCTACACAAGAAGTCTACAATTCAACTTCGAAGTCTACACGAGAAGTCTACAATCTAACTTCGAAGTCTACATGTGAAGTCTATAAGTCTTTCCGTGAGTCTACATGCAAAGTCTACAATTCTACATAGAAGTCTACAAGGAAAGTCTACAATTCACTACAACCAAAGTCTACAATTCAAAACAAGACTCACGGAAAGCAAAGTGATGTGTAAGAGAAGATGCACTGCCGTTCGTTCCCTGGCTCAGATCTGAAACAAAAAAACAGTTAAAAGTTAATAACCAAAAAAAAAAAAAGTTAAGGCATATAATTTAGGTTTGTACCTTTTGTCGCCGGAGAGATGAAGTGCTCGTTCGTCGGAGAGAGTAGAAGCCGAGAGACTGACCGGAAGTAAAGAGATTGACGAAAGAAGAACCACCGTTCTTTAACCGTCGAGAGGTAAACCACCATTCGCCGCTCAGATCTGAAACAAAAATGATGAAGGCGGTTACTTTATGGACCGAGATTAAACGAGAGGCAAGAAACCGAACATGATAACTTACAGAGAGACAGAGTGGAAGAGAAGATACAGAGAGACGGAGTGGAAAGAATCGAGTTTAAACGGTGTCGAAGAGGGTCCGCCGGAAATCGGAGAGGTGAAAACGGAGTCGTCGCTTTTTCGCCGGAAATCGCCCCTAAATCGCCTCCCTGTTACGCCGCGTAATTAGGGTTTTTTTTTTACCAGAAAACCCCCCAAAAAAGTATTTATATGTAATTTTTCGGTTAGGTTAAATTAGTTTGGTTAAATTTCAATTAAGTTAAAAATCGAACTTGGTTAAATCCGGTTAGGTTAATTTGGTATAAGTGTGTAGACTTTTATGTAAGTCTACAACTCCGTTTTTTTTTTCCTTTATTGTTTGAGCAAACCCTAAATGTAAGTAGACTTTATTGTAAGTCTACTATAACCCTAAACCACAAATCTGATACCCTAAATGTTTATTTGATAATCAAAAAATATCTTAATTATTATATTAAATATCTAAATATAGAAAAAATAAACTTCTCAACATTATTGTGTCAAAAAAACAAAAAAAAACTAAAATCAAATATCTAACCTTAATATATGAATCTAACCCTAAAAGACAAAGCATGTTATACCATTTTGTTGGGAAACCATAACACATTATCTTTCACATGGTTGCCAATTCAATATAAATTCTATTAAATTTTTCACTTATATGAAATTTTAATTTATATATTTCATACTAATCTTTATATTGATTATTTATTTAAAAACTTCCTAAAAATTATTTTATACATTTTTAAAATTAAATTATAAGATAAACTAATGATGTAGACTATAGAATACATCTACAAAGTAGACTTCTAAGGAGGTCTACAAATGTGTAGACTTCTCTCTATTATGTGTAGACTTTCAAAGGACAGAATCGTAAAATAATTGTCTGTTTTTTGTTTGGTCAGAAGGGTTAAGTAGTAACTTTACAATTCATGTAGGTTGATTTTGCATTTGACTCAATAAAAGGTACACCTTTAGGGTTGAAATGAAATTTTAGGTTGGTTTTGGCGATTTCCCCTAAAAAGTTTCTATATTTTACAGAGCCCAAATATTTTAAACGGCCAAACCGGAAACGATCTAATACAGCAACGTAATAGAGTTGCTCATAATAAAACCTCAGTTCACACTAAATGGCAAATTATTATACGTTGTAGATAGACAACTAAACGGCTCCCCATCATTATTAATATACATCATCTCCATTACCAACCTCCGCTATTGATTTTCAACTCATGAGCGGAATCAACATCCAAACATATGTTTATATCATAACGACCACAACCTCACCCCTTAAAAAATTCAACACATTTGCCACAATTTTTACCAAAAAAAGTTAAAAATTGATTGGTATATTTGTTGTTTTAGAACCAAATTAGTCGTACAAGATGATATTATAAGAAAACTACTAAAGCACAAACGTACGAATATAACTAAAAAAAATTGGTGTATACAAGTCTAACAATTAAAATAATCGCACATCCGACCAAATGAAAATATAAAACATGATTACAAAAATTTATATCTTAAACAAAAAAACAATATATCATAATTCGCGCGTAGCGCGGACCGAATCTAGTTAAAAATAAAATGTAACTTGATGCTATTTTTTCTTTTGGGTTTTGGTTTATGAAAAGATAGTCAGATAAAAAAATAAAAAAAATTATCAGCTACAGAAATGCAAAGCCCTAGCCACCTTACAAATTTATATTAATTTTTATCTACAAGATAGCCATTTAACCAATCGAATCATCTAGTTACATGCACTGAGTAGATAAATTTACAAATTTTCCTGATTTACTAGTTTTCCAGTAATTTGTTACTTTCATTATTTGTTATTACTGAAAATTAAACAAAAATGTAACTCGATGCTAGTTTTTCTTTTCGGTTTTGTTTTATGAAAATATAGTCAAATAAAAAAATATAAATTATCAGCAACAGGAATATAAACCATCACATGAAGTATTGGATAACTTTAAGCTTGTGGAAACTTAACATATTAATAAGTGTTTATGTTAGAATAATCACACAAAAAAATCTAGAATAGCAAAAGAAATTTATCTATTTAGGTTAGGTTTGTGTTTATATATCCCACATGTTAAAGGAATTATCTTTCTCTATAAATATAGGTCTCGTGGAGAGGTTTTCCACACAAAATAAAATCTAAGAGAGAAAATCAAGAGATATAAGAGAAACATTGAGAGTTTAGTCTTGAGAAGTTTCTAAAAAAATTAATAAGAAAAGTTATTCTTATAATTCTTTCTTTTCCTTAGATTTGAATCATAGTCTCATGTTGAAGACTCGATCTAATCTTAAGTTGAAGCTTTGATCCTGGTGAGTGTTAAACAGAGATTGCGAAGGAAAGATGGCTGACGTGACTAGGGATCCACACACAAAGGACTTTGGATCCGCATTTATCCAATGTCATGTGTTGTCATTGACAAACTATATTGTTTGGTCGATGAGGATTAAGGTTTTACTTAGTGTTCATGAAGTATGGGAAACGTCGATGAGGATTAAGGTGTTACTTAGTGTTCATGAAGTATGGGAAACGATAGAGTCGGGCTCAGATGATCAAAAGAAGAATGATGTTGTAACTGCTCTTTTGTTTTAATATGTTCCCAAAACATTGATTCTCCAGGTGGGTGAAAAAACCAGATCGAAAGATGTGGAATACTATCAAGCCACGACACCTTGGAGCTGATCGTGTAAGAGAGGCGAGACTTGAGACATTGATGGGGGAGTCTGATAGGTTGAAGAGGGATCATAGTGATACAGTCGATGAATCTGCAGGGAATATATCCGATCTATCTTCCAAAGCAGCCTCATTGGGAGAAACCATAGAAGAATCCCAGATTGTTAAGAATTTCGTGGAGGGTGTTTCGAGACACAAGTACATCCAAATCGTAGCTTCGCTTGGGAAAGTCCTCGACTTCAACTCTACGAGTTTTGAAGACATAGTTGGAAGGCTTAAGGCGTACGAGGAGCCTGTAGAAGAAGAAACTCAGAAAGAAGACCAAGGGACGCTAATGTTTTCAAATAATGACCAGCAAACTCATAAGAGCTATGAGAGTTTTCGTGGTAGAGGAAAAGGACAGAATGGCAGAGGCAGAGGTCGAGGTAGGTCACACAAGCAAAACCATGTGTCACACACCGAAGATAAAAACTCAAAGAAGGATCAATCAAAGGTGATATGTTGAAGATGTGACAAGCCAAGTAAATACGCAACAGTATGTCCCGAGAAAGCAGTGAAGAGTCAAGAAACTAAGCTAAACGAGACGCATGAGGCTCATACCCTCTATGTACAGGAGGTGGTGTTCTTGAATGAACACAAAGTGATTTCAAAAAATCTTGATACGCAAATGTTTGGAATTTGGATAATGGAGCGAGCAATCACATGATGGGGAAAATGAGTTATTTCGAGTTTGAATCAAAACACTGATCGACCATGGATTTTACCCATTTTTAGCCATGGTTGATGTTTTTATATATATTTACTAAAATATAGAGTCTATTTAGAGTATTTACAGGTTCAGGTACTTTCTGGAGAAATATGGTGATTTTGGTGTCTTTTGGAGCCTTTAAGTGCAGAACTGCGTAGACGCGTCAGATGTTTAGATCTGGATGGAGACTTTCCCATGGTGAGATTTAGCTGATCTTTGGACACAAGATAGATCTTTGAATTAGCTTTCAAATTCCACCGGTTTGGGGTCAATCCAACGGTTAGATCAGAAGTTATTCCCGTTTTACTAAAGAATGGTCAGTTTGCCTCGCGAGAGAAAGCTGCCGAGAAGATATGTGCATGTCGATAGATGGGAGACACTTCACATCGATCGATATGAATGCCAGAATGCGGGCCGGGTATATTTCATGACCAACTAAAGCCCAGAAGAAACCTAAATTACCAGAATACCCTTGGACAACCAGAACCCCTATTTATGTTATTTGCAAGCCATTGTTCACGGCTACGCTTTCTTTTTCATATTTTGTTTTCATTGTTCTTAATTAGAGAGTTGGAGAGAAGATCAAATCTCCTTCAAATATTGATTGGAACTATCTCTAATTTCTTATTCTATTATTATTCAGACTATGATTTGTGTTTCTTCTATCATGTCTGAGTAGTTCATCTTGTTAGGTTTAGAGATTTCATGAGCATAATGTCAAACTGAATATCTATTAGGATTGCTAGAATATCTATAGATCTCTACACCAGGGTGATTTGTAATATTAGGATATGGAGTAATTAGGATATCATGAAAGTGTGACTGATTGCTTGAACCTAGAATCATAGGACAATTGAGATGCACTAAAGTGCAGTCAATTAACAGTACCCGAATCCCGCTGGATTAGATACTTAGGCGCATTTGAGAATTGGTCTAGGAATCTAGTTGAACATAATCGATTAGGTCGTTAATGCTTGTCTGAGATAATATCGATCGACGCTCAGGCCATAGCATCGATCGATACTCATTGCTTGTTCGCATGCAAAAGCTGGAACAAGAACTTAGACATCTGATTAGTAATTGCATTGATAGATGGATTACTTACTTATTAAAATCGAGTTCTAGAATGAATCTATAAGCTATTAGCGTCTTGAATTGTAGTTTTGAATCTCTTGATTGATAAATCCCTAGGTCTAGCTATTTCTCCGTATTGCTTACAAACTCAACCAATCGAACAACTACCTTGTTCACATTGCTTTTATTTACTGTTTTATCAACTGTTCACCTAGCTTAACTTTGATTTCTATAGTCTATTGTGTGCTCCTGCTCTCTGTGGATTCGATCCCTAAGTACTACGATTAAACCTCTTATTTGAGAGAGTAATTCACTCCTTAGGGTTAAACATTTGAGTGATATCAAATTAGGCGCCGTTGCCGGGGAGCAAGGATTCGCCATTAGACTTGATTAATAGGTTTTATTTACTGTTATAGTTACTTACTGAAAAAATTTTCTTGTCTTTCAGGTACATACATGCCTATCAGTACCAGAAGCAGCAAGGAGGAATTACTTTTCGTCTCAGATCCGACAAGATTGGAGCGTCGATCCGCAAAGAAACACGTTCCCAATCGATCGATAACAACACTAGTGCGTCGACCGGTACTCGCCAACCACAGTCGACCGAGACACCGTCTTCATCGACTGACACTCGCCCACCCACAT
Organism: Eruca vesicaria subsp. sativa; assembly: GCA_932364175.1. Classification (NCBI taxonomy): domain Eukaryota; kingdom Viridiplantae; phylum Streptophyta; class Magnoliopsida; order Brassicales; family Brassicaceae; genus Eruca; species Eruca vesicaria. Next base: position 35,824 of record CAKOAT010114266.1, read on the forward strand.
CGACTGACACTCGCCCACCCACATCACCCAAGCTATCCTTCTGTCGAACGACATTTCCCACCCAACATCAATCGATACTTCACCTCGAAGATCGATCAATACTGAGCAGCGAGACATGGTTGCGACGATATCCTTTGTAGGAGATGAGAATGGAGACCTGCATGACCAGGAAGGTCATCTCTGTAATGCAGCAGGTCAGAAGATAGATGGAGAAGGAACTGTAATCCTTGAGCCATCTGCTACCACTAAAGATGCTAGAGTTTCTCGCAAGAGAACGCTGGCAGAATTGATCAGGCCTGGAGAGTTATATACCAACATGTCTGCTATTCAAGTACCTCTGGAAGTCCCAAAATTTCAAGTACACCCTAAACACTTCATTCATGTGAGTGAGCACCCTTATTGCGGTCTGCCTCATGAAAATCCCCTGGACCATATTGAGACACTAGAAAACTATACGTCTGGAATCCAGAAGAATGAAGCAACAAAAGACTACAATATCTGCAAGTTGTTCATATTTTTCACTTTCTGGGGATGCTAAACGTTAGCTGAGGCGTCTACGACCAGGATCTCTCACTACATGGAATGATGTCAGGAATGCATTCATTAATGAATTCTTCGATGATGCAAGGGATGAAGAGATAAGAGATAAGATTTGGAAATTCTCTCAAGAACCTACAGAAGCTTTCAGAAGCTCTTGGGAGAGGTTTATGGGATACCAAAAGGATTGTCCACATCATGGTTTTACGGAGATTCAGTTATTAAAGAAGTTCTACAGGGGCGTGGATGTAAGATACGGTGTTATGATGGACACTACAAGCGAAGGAAACTTTGAGACAAGGACCATAGAGGAAGCTAAGAGGCTGATTGAGAACATGGTGTCTAGCAACAGTGTCAAAAATCTGGATATACACAGGGTAAAATCAGCTACAAAAGATAGTGACAAGAATGTTAAGGCTGAGATTGGTTCTGTACATGAAGTCTCATGGGTGCAACAGGCTACATACCAGGATGAGGATGAGATGGACTTTATGCTAGAGAAACTCTTGAAAGAACATCAAGAGATGACTGAGGGTTTGAATCTGCAATTGGATTTTCTCTGCAAAGATTTGAATGAAAGGTTAGAAACCTTAGATAGCCATGTTAAGATGCTACGCACCCAAGCTTATCATACTGCAGAAGCTGTGAAGCAAGAAGCTTTGGTCATAAAGAAAGTTGTGGAAGTGAGAGGCACTAGGTTGATGACATCCTAGATATTGGATTTGAGAAAATACTTGAGCATGAGAAGCTGGAAGAAGATGCTTTTCAAGTCGAAAGCTCTATGTCTATAGGCAGCTCGTACTGGTGTCGACCGACACCAACACCCGAGCATCGCTCGACATCATCACCTGAGCGTCGACCGACACAATCAGCTATGCATCGATCGACACCACTTTTGGGATCAGATAAGTTTGTTGGAATTCCAAACCACTCCGACTTTACCGCTCAACACCCACATCCTCCCACCCTCTTCGAGTTAAAACAGCTGCCGTCGATCGACACCAACAAGGGAATACCGATCGACAGGAGAAGCAGAACATCGATCGACATCCACCCATGCCATGTCGAGTTAGTTTACCAGATCTTAATGCACACCGCTTGAAGGCAACTCGGAACCCATCTCAGACTTCATTTTTCTTCAACACAAGAGAGAAGATGAATCAGCAATCTGCAGAAGCACCAAAGCAAGGGAAATCAACCCTAGCTGAAACCTCTTTTGTTGCAAATTTTGGTCGACGACATACACCAGGTATCGAACGACACCAATGGGACGGATACGAAACTGCCATAGAAAGTCAGGTGACGAAAGATGAGATTCCAGTTAAGATGAGAGTGAAATCTAGGAAACCCTATATTCCCAAGCACCTCAGGAGAGAAATTAACAAAGTGGAACTTGATGGATTCCACAAGAGGGTGAAGTGGGTTCCTAAGGATATGTCTTTTGAGGAGGCCTACTATAAGTACAGACTTGGTAATTTCTTCAGAGAAAGCAGAGAGACAGATAAGGACATTGAGCTGCTATTCAACAAGGTATGTCGTAAGCCTAATAGAACTCTGAAGACGGAGCAAGATCCAGGGAAGTTCCTGATTCCATGCTGTATACATAACCATGATTTGCCAACCGCCCTCTGTGATACTGGATCTGCAGTCAGCATCATGACAATAGACACTGCTGAAGTAATAGGATTAAAGGTGGAACCTTCTAAAGACAAATTCACTTTCGCCGACAACTCCAGAGTTGATTCAGCAGGCATCATCAGGAATGTTAAAGTTGAGATAGGGGACTGCACTGTTCTAGTGGACTTTCATGTCATGGAAATTAAACCAGGCACAACAAATTCGCTTCTCTTTAGAAGAGCCTTCATGGTTACAGTGGGAGCAGTTTGTGATCTTATGAAGAACATGATGTTCCTGACTAATGTTGATGAAACTATCTTCTATGATCCTTTGGAAAAGAAGACCGATGAGAAGTTTATTTCATGCATAGAGATGTTTGAAGATCCAGCACCTAAAGATGGTTCAAACCGCGAGTCAGCAACACCAGAATCAACATCGATCGACAATCACCATTCAGCATCAGTCGACAAGCAGCCTTCAGAATCGATCGACACGAAGCCTTCAGCATCGATCGACACCCTCTATATTTCAGAACAGACCGAGACTGAAAAGCCTAAGTCCGGGGGAAGGACAAGGAGTAGGAAGAAAAAAAAAAGGAATGCAGATGCAGATTTCCTATCACTAGTTCCTTCACAAGGCCAAGAGGGAAGTCTTGAGTATAAATTGCGTTGCGGAGGAAGTTCTGAACCTTTTGCCAAGGTTAGAGTGCTATGTGATCCAGAGCTTAGAGATAAAGGAGAAGTATCCGCCAGAGCTTTTACCAACTACATCAACAAAATAAGGAAGAGAGACACTGAGACTTGTTCTGGAGCAAGTTCACATCTTTACCCGGACTAAATCAGATCTCCAAAAGTCAAGCTAAATGACTATAACAAAGCGCTGAGTGGGAGGCAACCCACTGTTAGGTAATTTTAAATATGGTTTTATTTTCATTTATTACTGATATTTTGTTTTCTAAGGATTTCAGGTATTAGGAAAAGGTTTCAAGGAAGATGAGTTTGTATAAGAATCGACGATGACTAGCTAGCATTGATCGACATAGCATCAAGAATATCAATCGCCATTTAACTGTGTTGATCGATATTCACATCAAAGAAGGTATACAGTCTTTCTTTGTTAAATATTTTCCTTATGGTTTATTGTCCCACCTATCTTAGGCTGTATAACATTGGTCACAGTGTTATTTAAGTCTAGGGGAGGTTCTACTAATATTGTGTGTTTAGTTAGATATTTAGAAAAGAAGACATGAGTAGATGATTACCATGATAATCGACTGACGAGAAACAATCGATCGACAGTACATCACTTACATCGACCGATGGTAACTCTTTTTCATCGATCGATACTTAATCCGGTCAAGTATATCGTTCTTACTTGTTAAATTTCGTACTTCTGCTTTATGATTTTCACCTTACCACCGACTGTGTTACACTGGGGACAGTGTAATTTAAGTCTGGGGGGATTACTAACGTTTATCTACTTTATGAGTCTTATTTAAAATAGTTTCAAAAAGTTTTTATTGAGTCAAGAAGGGGATGATGATCTATTTCGATTTATTACTTGTCATCTAATCACTCTTTAGACCAGTCTTAGATTTAGTGATTGCAGAAGTACTAGAGATACTAAAGTGGATCGACCTGTCAACTATGTTTGTACTTGCTAATAATGTTTGAAGGAACCGAAGCTGACCTCCAACCTAATATTGACTTGATTTGCTTGTCTTGGGGCTTGGTATACAAGGGATCAGAATCCTCCTGCAAATCTGGAAGGTATAAGTCTGTAAAATTTTGGTTTCCTTCTCTCCTTCCTTAGGCATCCCAAAAAGGCAGAGGGAGAGGTACATTACCCCATAACCCCACTATTCTAATTCAAAGGAATGATCACACATTGTGGACGGAAGGGAGAGGTAAATTACCCATGACCCCACTATTCGCCTACACTTTGTCAGAAAAGACTACAAAAAGTAGAAAGATCATGAACATGAACATTTGTTGTTCATTGGGAGTGATATAAAAGAAAAAGAAAAATTTGGGATTCGGAGAAGGGAGATATAGGGAGAAAAGAAACCAGAATAAGACTGCCTCTTTACTCAGAAACTTGCTTGAGTTGAATCCATGTATTCCTTGATCGATACTCCCAAGGTAAAGCTTGCACTTTTATTTTATGCAAGAAATGAGGTTAGTAGAGGGGATTCTCAGACAGGATATGTTGAGTTGTTGACTAGCTGAATTTGGTTGCTATACTAGGATATTGTATAATGTGCTTCTAAAGTTAGGATGTTTATGATTTGGTTTGCACTACTAGAGAGATAGTGACTGAGTTTTTAAAATCTATTTAGTCCCTTCTGTTTTCAAACCTCTTTTAGAGAGACTGCATGTCTGTTTTGCTTGAGGACAAGCAAAAGTGTAAGTCTGGGGGAGTTGATCGACCATGGATTTTCCCATTTTTAGCCATGGTCTATTGGTGTTTTTATGTATATTTACTACAATATAGAGTCTATTTAGAGTATTTACAGGTTCAGGTACGTTCTGGAGAAATATGGTGATTTTGGTGTCTTTTGGAGCCTTTAAGTGTAGAACTGCGCAGACGCGGCAGATGTTTAGATCTGGATGGAGACCTTCCCATGGTGCGATTTAGCTGATCTTTGGACACAAGATAGAGCTTTGAGTTAGTGTTCCAATGACATCGGTTTGGATCAATCCAACAGTTAGATCAGAAGTTATGCCTGTTTTACTAAAGAATGGTCAGTCTGCCTCGAGAGAGGAAGCGGCCGAGAAGATATGTGCATGTCGATCGATGGAAGACACTTCACATCGATCGAGATGAATGCCAGAATGCGGGCCGAGTATATTTCATGACCAACTAAAGCCCAAAAGAAACCTAAATTACTAGAATACCCTTGGACGACCAGAAACCCTATTTATGTTATTTGCAAGCCATTGTTCACGGCTACGCTTTCTTTTTCATCTTTTGTTTTCATTGTTCTTAATTAGAGAGTTGGAGAGAAAATCAAATCTCCTTCAGAGATTGATTGGAACTCCATTGGAATTATCTCTAATTTCTTATTCTATTATTATTCAGACTATGACTTGTGTTTCTTCTATCATGTCTGAGTAGTTCATCTTGTTAGGTTTAGGGATATCATGAGCTTAATGTCAAACAAAATATCTATTAGGATTTCTAAAATATCTATAGATCTCTACACCATGGTGATTTGTAATATTAGGATCTGGAATAATTAGGATATCATGAAAGTGTGACTGATTGCTTGAACCTAGAATCATAGGACAATTGAGATGCACTAAAGTGCTGTCAATTAACAGAACCTGAATCCTGCTGGATTAGATACTTAGGCGCATATGAGAATTGGTCTAGGAATCTAGTTAAACATAATCGATTAGGTCGTTAATGCTTGTCTGAGGTAATACCGATCGACGCTCAGGCCATAGCATCGATCGATACTCATTGCTTGTTCGCATGCGAAAGCTGGAACAAGGACTTAGACATCTGATTAGTAATTGCATTGATAGATGGGTTACTTACTTATTAAAATCGAGTTCTAGAATGAATCTATAAGCTATTAGCATCTTGAATTGTAGTTTTGAATCTCTTGATTGATAAATCCCTAGGTCTAGCTATTTCTCCTTATTGCTTACAAACTCAACCAATCGAACAACTACCTTGTTCACATTGCTTTTATTTACTATTCTATAAACTGTTCACCTAGCTTAACTTTGATTTCTATAGTCTATTGTGTGCTCTTGCTCTCTGTGGATTTGATCCCTAAGTACTACGATTGAACCTCTTATTTGAGCGAGTAATTCACTCCTTAGGGTTAAACATTTGAGTGATATCAAACACCAAGAGGGAATGTGAAGTTTGGTGATGAATCGTGTGTTATATTATAGGAAAAGGTGTGATTATCATTGTCTGCAAGACATGAGAGGAGAAGTCACTCAAAAACATATACTAGATACCCGACCTGAAGCGCAACATATTGAGTCTTGGTCAGAAAACAGATGTGAGGTCAACATGAAAACCGTCTATATAAATTTTACAGATTGGTCTGGAAGGTTACTTGTACGTGATACGGCCCTGGATAGGATGTCTACTCCTCGGATCACTTGAAGGTAGGTAAAATGATTTTATGGACTTCACTCGAGAACTATGGGCTCTTCCAGAGTTTTTTTGCTACTCTTAAGGCTCAAGTTTAACATGTTTAATGTCTCAGATGATCACTGATAGAGTTGTGTCTCCTTTGTGAAAAAGGTGTTCACTAAGAACAATGGTAAGAAAGTCTCCAAGGAGACAGTTGTTGAGCCAACAAAGCTTAATTTTATTCAATCAATGTTTAATGATACATGGAGGCTCGTGTTTAACATAAATAGGAAATGAAAGACGAAATCCTAAGCTAGAGAAAAAAACCTCTATGTGGGAACCGAAATTCACACCGCCGATTTCCGTAAAATAAGGAAACTTAGGAAAACCCTAATTTTCTAGAGGACCCGGATCTCTGCAAGAGCCAACGACAAGTAACCAAATAAATGCAGAAAATATGAAAAAAATGATAAAACGATTTTATAAAGAAAGTTGATCTTACTTCGAATTCACGTAAGAGCGTTGTGATCTTTACAAGAGATTACAAAGCCTTGTGTCGGGTATATGGAAGCTATCTCTGCGAGATAACTTAAATTTGTTTAGGACTGTTGCGATTTTGTTGTGATCAGCAACAAACTTCGTGGTAGATGCTACCGTTGTTTAGGCCTTCGCGAAGTATACGTATCTTAAGAAGTTTTGTATGTTTTCTAGTCGCGGATGGACTGTTGGGTCTTCCAAGAAAATGATTTTATCGAGGAAAGTATTTGTGTCGAAAAACTATTCTTCGGGCGTCTGCGACGTTTCGCAGTGCCGAAGATTGTTTTTTTTTATATGTTGCATTTCGTGTTAGAAACGTTTGCGAGCTCGAAGATGTTGCGCGGTGTTGCGAGGGTTTTGTCTTAAGCCTGCTTTGGAAATAGAGTGAATCGAGAGAATGTAAAACTTAGTCGGTTTTTGATAAGTTTACATCGTCCGTTGAATGTTTTGGCTTGGAGTGAAGGTTGTATTCAGCCGCATAGCCAAGTATGTCTATGGTCGTAAAAAAAAGTTTTTCCGTTTTTAGGTTTGATTTATACGGTGAAAGCTTCGTATAATCTTTCCTTTGTTTGTATGGAAGTTGTTTTCTATTTTGCCCGAGGGAGACGAAGCTTAAAAAGCTCAGTGTCGAGCCCATGCGAAGTCAGTTGCGGGATGGTTTCGTTACGGATGTAATCGAGAGGAATGAGAGCAGATGCTCGTGAACCGCAGGGCTAAGGAATGAGATTCTTCAGATCGTGATGCGAGGAAACAAAGTTCAGTTTCGTGTCGGATCGTATAGCTTGGTTTTTCCTATCAGGAAATTATTTTTCGAAAAACCTGATACGTTTATTTTTGAAAGTTTCTTTGTTGTGACATGATCCTGAATATACGAAGGATTTTTCGCATAAGTAACGGGTGATGATTTTAGTAAATCGACATGACGCGTGGAGGTAACAATGTTTCCGCAGATTTTTGAGAAGACTTTTCCTCTTAGTTGATGATTCACGGAGTTTTACCAAAGGTTATTTCTTCGAGATCCAGTCGCGAAACCTTTTAGCGGGTTTCTTGAGCGGAACGAATCACTTGACCAGTGATAGGATCAGTGTTCTCTATTGCTGCTACTTGGGTTCTCGATTTTTTTTTTGCGGCAAATATTCTTGATATTATTCCGTGACTCACATGGTTCGACAGAAAATGAGAGCAACGCTTTGATGCCTAAAGATTTCTCGTATAATTTTTTGCTTCTTATACGAAACTTGTTTTATCAAGTTGGAAAAGATCTTTAGGACTTCGGAAAATAATCGAGTTTCACTCTGAAGTTTGGCAGAGATTTTTTAACCGCATGAATGCGACGCGAGATGCTATATAATCCTCGAGATTATTTCCCAGACGATTTGGATCAGTCTTTAGCGTTTAGACGGATCTTAGATTGTCGTTTGCTTTTGGGATGATTTTGACGAGGCATCGCATTGTCCGAATATTTTCGATTGGTCGATTAAAGACAATGGTGGATTGATGATGACTTGGAGTATGTCTGATTTACGTAAATTTTAAGGAAAGAGTCGGTTTTAAGACGACGTCAGTGTGTCTAGTTCCTTCTTTCTTTAGGAAATGAGATGAGTACGCTTGAATGCGTGACGATCGTTTCTCGGTTGTACGAGAGATTGGATCGGTTTGCGAGTTATGCCTAAACAGTTAGAGAACAATAGGTCAAGATAGACACGCTTTCGACTTAGCATGCCAGACTATCCCACTAAATTCTAAGTTCCCTAGGTTTTACGGCACTTTATAAGACGTTTTCATTCCTTGCCTATGAAAAATTAGAAGTCTAATAAAATTTTCAAATCGGACATACCTTAGTTTCATCGATGATTTGGGACTGCCTATTCTTCGTTCTTCATCTTTTGACTTATTTTCGTATGAATCGGTCTTCGACGAAATACCAACAAGAATATCGGAGTGGGGAAGGGATTTCAACATCGGAATTTATGTTCTTGTATCTTCGTACTGCCGGTTTTACATAACTGACTAGGTGTGCTTCGTATATTATTGAAAAATCCATCACATGTTTATGATTAGATGTTTACGACTTAACATGGCATAATTTTGTAAAACCTGATTGCGTTTAGATAGTTTAAATCTCTCGTATAGTTTAGGCAACTTTTGGTGTTAAGTCGACTGTTTGCCGTTTTAGACGATCGATTCGAACTTATACTAAAAAACAAGTCTTTGCGGTTTTTATCGTAAAATCTCAATGGAAACTCCAATTGAGACGAAACAAAAATCAGAGCGATCGAGACTCGAGAGAGAAACTCTATGAGTGGTTCAGATCGCCATAGGACGAGCTGGATGAGCCTTCTCAGCTCGCCACACGGTGAGCTGGTGTGGATAGTCTCGATTCGTTGAGTTAACTTGTTATCGTCGTAAAATCTCAATGGAAAATCCGATTGAGACGAAACAAAAATTTGTACGATCAAGACTGGAGAGAGAAGCTCGAGTAGTGTTTCAGCTCACCTACTTCACACACGGCGAGCTAGTGCGGCCAAGCTCTATACGTTGAGTCGACTTGTTTCCGTCGTAAAATCTCAACGGAAAGCCCGATTGAGACGAAATGAAAAGTTGTACGATCTAGACTGAAGAGAGAAGCTCGAGGAGTGTTGCAGTTTGCCAAAGGGCGAGTTGGATGAACCCTCTCAGCTCACCACACGGCGAGCTGGTGCAGACAGTCTCGATTCGTCAAGTTAACTTGTTTTCGTCGTAAAATCTCAACGGAAAGTCCTATTGAGACGAAACGAAAAGCTGTACGATCGAGACTGGAGATATAAGCTCGAGTAGTTTTCAGCTCGCCATAGGGAGAGCTGGATAAGACCTCTCAGCTCGCCACACGGCGAGCTGGTGTGGACAGTCTCGATTCGTCGAGTCAACTTGTTTTCGTCGTAAAATCTCAACGAAAAGTCCGATTGAGACGAAAGAAAAGCTGTACGATCGAGACTAGAGAGAGAAGCTCAAGGAATGTTTCAGCTCGCCATAGGGCGATCTGGACGAGCCCTCTCAGCTCGCCACACGGCGAGCTGATGTGGACAGTCTCGATTCGTCGAGCAGACTTGTTTTCTACGTAAAATCTCAACGAAAAGTCCGATTGAGACGAAACAAAAAGCTGTACAATCGAGACTGGAGTAGGATAAGCTTGGGATCCTGAGATTCGTGTCCAACTCTTCATTGGACGAGCTGGACGTTTTTTCTAATTTTCTGTGCCGCCTTTTTCCCGCGAGTAACCTAGGGTTTTTTCCGCAGTTTCTAGGAGAGCAATTTTTATTTTTCCGAAGATTTTTTGGAAAACATCTTTTGGCCAGACCCTCACACGTTGAGATTTCTCCAATTTGGTTACGGGGTTTGATAGGTTTTATCGTTGCCCTTTTGTTTAGACGGAGAAATAAGGAGCTTGTTTCGTGCTCCTTCCGTGGTAAAGAGTCGTGAATAGGTTTTCGGTTTTGTTAAGTATTACAGCGTTTGCGTGAGCGTTGGCTATAGGAGTAGTCGCTGCTGGAGTTTTTTTACCAGCGTTTTTTCGAGTTGTGACTTTGTCTTTCATATATCCAAACATCGGTCGAACCTGCTCGTAGTATGGCGATGCGGTTTTTGCGATTTTTTTGCTTAACTTGGGCAATCGTGTAATCGAGATGGTTTTGTTTGTTTTTCCGAGATGACAATTTCCAAGTTTTCCGCGGATTTCCTTTGTTCGGAAAGTCCTTAGAATTTTATAAAACAATTTCTCGTGTTTTATAAAACATTTTTATTTTTGCAGAGACTTTTAGCCATTGATTCCGTCGTGATTTATTTTGACACCAACACTATACCAAAACAAAGTCGGTTTAGTGAAAACCATAATCCTAATTCTATTGCTAGTTGGTTTATAAGGTAACTAAACGTAGGGGGTGTTATTCAATCAGTGATTTCAAATCAATGATTAATGTTTTATAATCTATCAAATTTAAAAATTTTAAGAAAATTTAAGTTGATGAATTTTGAAATCTCTGCAGTAGGCCTTAGATTTTGAATTCATTCATTTGTTCATAAAAATTCACAAGAGATGATTTGAAATCAATCCAAAATACAAAAAAATTTAAAACCATTAAAAGTTGAATAACACTAGATTTTAAATACTGGATTTAAATCATTCAATGAATAACACTAGATTTTAAAATAGAAATCAGAATCATCAATTGAATAACAGTGGATTGTGTTTAAATTTAAACTCTATTAAAATACACCAATGAATAACACCACTGTAATCTTAATTGGTTTACACTTAATAAAATCCCATATACATTAAAATAAGATCCTTATAAATTAAAAAAAACGGTGGGTAAACTCAATACGGGTCATGGTGAATGATCATCTATCTTCATAGGTCGATAAGGCCCTTTTTCGAAAATGCCTTCATTGGTCTTGTTCCATGTCAATCCAGGCCTGAACAAAATGCTCCTTAACCTCATTAGGATGATGAAGATTCTCCTGATGATCCATTTCCAGCTCTGGTTCTTCATCTTTCATTTCCAACTCATTTCCTGGTCATGACGGTTTGACCGGTCCATGCCTCGATCATACCAAATTGCCCATTTCATTTCCTGTCCAACTAGATTCCTCCCATCCATTTCATGGCAAATCATATTGCACACTAGTTGTCCATGTTTTCCCATAGTCATTCCAAGTTTGATAAAGGACTTATAAAGGCTCATAGCCTTCTCTCGGTCCAATACCTCATGAATCAAGTCAATAAGCTCTCCAGCAAGCCCACTATACTTTTCTTGAGACCATTTCATCCCAATAGGACGTGCTAGAGTCCAGTTTGTATCTGGTTCTTCCTTGATATCCAATCCCTTGAAGTTAAGGCTGATAAAGGTTGCATCATTCTTCCTCACATCCAAACCTTCTATTAAAAGTAAATGTGGCCATGCACTCTCAGTTTAGTCTTCTTATGGTCAAGTGGTCATGTAAAGAAACTTCCATACTCCTCTTTGAGTTTTGGATTATCCTTGACCATTTTAAGCTTCTCCACTAGCCATCTCATTTGGTACTGATATATTTGGAACAAACAATGGCCATGATATCTCCTGAATCTCCTATTTTTCCATAGCAGCTGGTTTGAATCACACCATCCTCTCTTTCTTCAAAAGGATTTCACCTCAAATCTTGTTCCTCAAGGTTGAATGGAAAATATAACTCAGATTCTTGGTGGTTGTTCTTAGGACCAGGGTGTTGCTATTGTGTCTCTGTTTTCACATTCATTCAAAAAAAAAAAAAAAGGGTTTTGAAGCCCCTTAACAACCCTTAGTTTGCCCACAAGACTGTCCTGAATCCATACACAGCGATTGATCAAAAAATTACAAGCAAAAAATTCATGATATCACCTTTTTCAACCAAAGTTGTACGTGCCAAGTCATGTGCTTTAGGTGATCCGTCAAGTATCCCCTCCTCAGCCTTGGTTAAGTCACACACGTGGTTACTCAAATCTGGTTGGTTCTCCTCTTGTTTCAACTGATCAGACAAGCTATCTTCTTAGCAATGAATAACCGGTTTTGGTTCCGTCTCCTTGTCCTCTCCTTTGGCAGTGATTAATAACTCTTCTTTGGTAGGTTTAAGACATCCTTTAAACCAATTGTTAGGTGACATATCTAACACCAGTTGTATCTTGGTCATGGCTGAAAATCAGGTAGTTTAGCTTCTTCATGTGGTTTTAGATCAAGTTGTTTCCATCTCTCACGATGGTTTTATGGGTTGGATAACTATCAAACCCCGGAAAGCTTGAAGCAACTCTCTTCTAAGGTCATTTTAGAATTTTTGGCTTTCCAAATAAGCCAAGTATGCCTTTCCCTTTGTTTCCTTGACGAGTTGATCTCTTTGAATCTTAGCATGCTTCTTTATTCTTCTTCTCTCTGGAACCAACTCCCTTGTTACTTCACGATCAGCCTTCTTCTCATGATTTATATTGATCCCAAGAGAATACATGGAAGATATACTGGGTATGTGATAGATCTCGTGATCTCAGATTAAGAAACCAAACCCTAACCTTCAAGAGGCTCTGATACCACTTGATACGGCCCTGGATAGGTTGTCTAGTCGTCAGATCACTTAAGGTGGGGGAAACGATTTTATGAATTTCACTCGAAAACTATGGGCTGTTCTAGAGTTTTTTTGGCTACTCTTAAGGCTCAGGGTTTACCCTTTTTAATGCCTCAAATGATCACTGCAGATAGAGTTTCCTCTCCTTTGTGAAAAAGGTGTTCACTAAGAACATGATAAGAAAGTCTCCAAAGAGAGGGTTGTTGAGCCAAAAAGTTTAATTTTACATGGAAGCTCGTGTTTAACATAAATAGGAAAGCAAAGATGAAATCCTAAGCTAGAAAAAACCTAAACCAATACTAATTCGGTTTAGTGAAAACAATATCCTAATCTTATTGTTAATTGGTTTTTAAGATAACCAAACTTAATCCTAACTGGTTTACACTTAATAAAATCCCAATTACATTAAAATAAAGTCCTTAGACATTTAAAAAACGTAGGTACATGATATCGCTCAAATTATCCCAAGGAGTGACTTTACTCTCCCAAATAAGAGGTTCAGTTGTAGTATTTAGGGATCACATCCACAAAGACTCTTGGATTACACAATAGATTTATAGACTTCGAAATAAAGCTAGACGGAAAGGTTTTAAGAATTAAATGAAACAGTGAACAAAGGTATTTTTTTGGTTGGTTTGAATTGAGTTTGTGACAATTAGGGAAATAGCTAGATTCAGGCATTATCTCAGGTATGATAAGTATGCAACCTAGTTGGGTTATTAGGGATTCAAAAACATTAGCAGTTCTCAAACTCAAACTAAGGTATAATCGATCAGATGTCTCATGTTTAGATTATCTATGTCTAAATTTATTGATCTCAACTCTCTCTTGTCAATCAAAAGAAAGTGTCGATCGATGATTCAATATGAATATTGATCGATACATCTTTTGAAATATCAATCGATACAACTATTGTTATATCGATTGATTATATTTTCTAGCAAGCTTTACGAGTAGGTTTGATAGGTTCTCTAACTCACTACATCAACTCTCGTGTGTATCTCTCAGCTAGATCACAGTGGTCTAAATTCAAGCAACAATTCAAGGAGTCACTTTTACAAATTAATCCTAAGATCTAAGTTAAGGGTGATCAATCCTAAGCTTAGCATCAAGAGAAACTAGGTGAAGAACTAATTTTAGACACTCTAACAACAGTTCATGTTAACAATACATAATCAACCTTATGAGAAACCTAAATCTAACAATAAGGACTACTCAGACATATTCATAAGAAACATGATCATGATGGTCTGAATAATACTTTGGATAAAATGAAAAGCAAAGAAACAATAAATAGAGTAAAAAACAAGGGAGTTCAAGATCTTATATGTTATGAAGTTCAGATCTCTCTCTCCAATCCTAAGCTTTTCCTCTCCAAGGTAGCAAACCTCTCTCACCAAAAGGCTAGATTTGTCTGGGTATCTAGGCTATCCCTCTTAGAAATGATACAAAACCCTAATAATATAGCCTAATAGGCTGCATGGGACTTATGATGTAAATATTGAAACTTTTGGTAAAACTTGTAATCTTCTAATTTATCACTAATTTGCGGATGGCTTCACCGTCGATCAATGGTGAGGATCAGCTATCGCTTGATGCTTCAGGGTGAATGTCGGTTGATATTATGCTTCAATAATCAACTGCTCATAAAGTCTCCAAAATGTCCCATAAACATCACTATGTTCAACCAATCCCCCGAACATGTAATTACTCTAAAAAGACTCCAAATTCATAGAAAAGGCTTTGAAAACATATCTAAATCAAGGTTGAAAGTGGTGGACGATCCTTTATCTTCATGGGTCGACAAGGCTGTTTTTTTACCATGCCTTCATTGGCCTTGTTCCATGTCAATCCAGACCCGACCAAGTTTCTCCTGGACCTCATTAGGATGATGAAGATGCTCATGATGATCCATTTCCAGCCCTGGTTCTTATTATGTCGGTTGATATTATGCTTTAATAATCGACTGCTCATAAAGTCTCCAACATGTCCCATAAACATCACTATGTTCAACCAAGTCCCCGAACATGTAATTACTCTAAAAAGACTCCAAATGCATATAAAAGGCTTTAAAAACATATCTAAATCAAGGTTGAATGTGGTGGACGATCCTTTATCTTCATGGGTCGATAAGGCTCTTTTTTTTACCATGCCTTCATTGGCCTTGTTCCATGTCAATCCAAGCCCGACCAAGTTTCTCCTGGACCTCATTAGGATGATGAAGATGCTCCTGATGATCCATTTCCAGCTCTGATTCTTCATCTTCCATTTCCAACTAATTTTTTGGCCATGTCGGTTTGACCGGTCCATGTCACGATCATACCAGATTGCCCATTTCATTTCCTGGCCAACTAGATTCCTCCCATCCATTTTGATACCACTAAAATTACCCTAAGGAGTAACTTTACTCTCTCAATTAAGAGATCAGCTGTAGTACGTAGGGATCGAATCCACAAGGAGCTAGGGAACCAATTAAATCTAATTGAGTAATAATGCTAGGTTGGTTTTAAAAGTAAAATTACTGTAATGAAGTAATTAAGTAAACAAGAAATAGTAAATATCCTAGATGAGCAAGACAATTACTCCACTGAATAGAATGAGGGTTGAACTAAATTGGAATATTGTTAGACTTAGGATTTTTATTCAGGTGTTGGAGATTATAATTCTATAGGTGCTAATTTGTTGTTTGCATGGTACTAAAGAGCTTAACCTCTAAATAACAAATCCATTAGCCTCTCACTTACTGGATAACTCTAGTAACTAGATCTTTATTGACCCAAACAATAATTTTCGATCAATAACAGTGTCGATTGATACTCTCTAGGAATGTCAATTGATACACTTTACTCGACGTCGATCAATTTCCAATGGGAATATCGATCGATGCGACTAGTTAAGCGTTATGTGCGAGTTAATCTACACTCGCTATGGATACCTAGATCAAGTCTCACCTTCTCTCTAGTAAAATCCTAGCTTAATATGATGTATTCAGGATAATCAGATTTGTCTAAAGGTTGCTTAGACAATTTAAACTCCTAGGTTCAGGTTTCTAGTTAGCAAGTCTAGAACATAAGCATTACGAACATCCCATTAATGAGTATAAATGAATACCACAACAAGCGATCCTATAGTTAGGGCTAATCCCACTACCCTATTTAAACCCTAACTCTAACAAGTGAATTACTCAGACATAGCTAAGAAAATCATAATACAAGCAAGGTACTTAAACTGTATAAATATAGATAGATAGAAATCAATAGAGTTCCAATCCCAAATTTCTATGGATCTTCTTCCCAAACTATAAATCCTAGAAACCTTTTGCTGTGTAAAAAAACGATAACAAGAAAGCTCTCTCTGCCTAAAACACCTTGGCAATGTATAAATACTTGGGTTAAAACTCGTCATGGGAATAATTTGGTGAAGTCTTGGGTTTCAAGTCGGCTGTCTCCCGAATTGGTCTTCTGCACCTTTAGAATCGATGGATACGTCATAAAGCATACTGATCGATGTTGATCACTCTGTGTCGACCTCGTTGTGTTGTCGACATCCAAATCGGGCGATTTCTCCAATTCTCTCTAAAATACTCTGAAAACATCACTTTCTTCCAAAATACTCGTGGACCTATAAATATGCTTAAATGTTTCTATAATATAATAAATAGTTATAAAAGCACCAATATACCATGACTAAAAGTGGGTCAAAATCATGGTATATCAACTCCCCCAGACTTACCCTTTTGTTTGTCTTCAAGCAAAACAAACAGTCAGACTCTTTGAAAGAGGTTTGAAAAGAGCAGGAACTCAAAGATTTAAAAAATGGAAATCACCACCTCTATAATTGTGCAATCCACATCTAAGAAGTTCAAATCACAGAAGTTCATTATGCCATATCCTAGCTTAGCAACCAAATTCATCTAGCTAGAAACTTAGCAAATACTATCTAACAGTCCATTCAACTAACCTCATTTCTTAGCATAACATAAAAGGGCAGACTTTACCTTGGGAGTATTGATCACAGGATGCAAAAGATTTTTAAACAAGTATCTAGATCTGCAAGTAAAATTTAGTTCCTATCTTTTCTCTCTTGAGTCAAAATCTACTTCTAAGGCATGATTATTGACCAAGATTGGACAGGCTTGCATGAACAAGTCTTAATGGTGGTTTTCACTAAGTGTTGATCACTTCTTTTTGACCTATATCCAAGAATTCATATGAAGTGAGCCTTCATGGTTGTAGCCACCAAGTCCCATTCGAATCATTTTTGTTGGAATCATTATGAATCAAGCCTTAATGGTTGTAGTCACCAAGTCCTATTCTAATTCCTCATAACTAAAACCTATAATGTATCCCTATTTTTGGTATGTGTTTTTTGAACCTCATAGATCTACTTGACTATCTAGGGTCAAAAATAGAGAGATAAAATGTGATAAATCTACACAAGGCTTTACCTTCCAGCCTTGTTTCAAGAATCTGATCCCATGTATACCAAGCCCCAAGAAAAGCAGTTGTGTCAGGTTTAGTGTTGGAGGTCGGCTTTGGTTCCTTCAAACAACCTAAGAAAGTGTGAATAGTTTACATGTTGATCCACTTAAGCATCTTTAGTACTATCTGTAATCATTAAATCTAGAATGGTTCTAAAGAGTGGTTAGATGACAAGTATAAATCAAATAAGATCATCCTCCCTTTCTTGAGCTCAATAAAAAATGGTTTTTGAAAAAAAATTTCATAAGAATCATAGCAAATAAATATCAGTAAACCTCCCCCCCCCCCCCAAGACTTAAATTACATTGTCTCCAATGTAAAACAGTTGGAGTTATGGCGAAAGAATAGTATGATAAGAGAGCTAGGAGAATGATTATCAGTGAAACAAAGCAAACCTATTTATACACAGGATCTCGATGACTCTGAGAAGATGTTGACATATCGAATATGAGATGGGGATTAAATGAGATGATCAATGAAATTGATGTTGTTGCTTGTGCTTAATCCTTTCGACATTAGGAAAGGCAACCGACAGCTATGGAAGATTCTTAAGATTCATCGCCGACGACTACAAAGGTAATGGACGATGAAGTCAAAATAAGTTAATTAACATGGGCCATAAAACAATATAAGCCCATGGCAAACGGAGATGTTAAAACGAAGTGTTAGAGATCGCTAGATGTCACAACCACAGTTACCCTATTAGTAATATATATCACCTTCAAAAGATAGGAAAAAAACATTTTTATAGTAATAGATTTAGAAATAATAGAAAAGAAAGGAAAATTTGGTGCAGTAGCTATGAAAAAAAAAACAAAATTAATAATTTAGTCAAAATCTCATTATCTCGCCTCTTTGTCTTCCTATCTCTCTTTCTCCCTCTTACCAAACTAATTTTGTTTTTGTTTATAGCTAACACTTAAAAAGAAACACCTTGATAAGTATGTCCAACGCGCTTATTTTTATACACCTCGACGTTCTTCAATCGTGAGAAAACATGAATTCCACGTTTTCATATAAAACAGCTAAAATTACAACTTTGACAAAAACTCTGTTTTGATGTCAAAGAAAAAAAATAGACAACAACTCTGTTTTGTGCATTGACTTAAATATACGAAAACAACTTCGAATATGCTTGTGAAAAATGCGATTAATTTATTATCTAAGACTCATCTGACACTAAACTAGGCCAGATAGATTTTAAATGAACTAGAACATCTATAAATTAATATTCAATAAATTAAATTTTTTTATAAATTAATAAATTTTACCAACTTCAACTTGATCCGGTTCAAATTTTGACACAAATTGATTAAATAATAAGATGATAATGTTTTAGAAAATTTTATGTAAATATATGGTCCCCTTAAAATTATAAATTAATAATTTATATATATACATATTTTATATAAGTAAGAACCTATTATTATATTGTTTGTTTTATATGCACAATAAATTATCTTTATAGTTTTTTAACACTTAATATCTTTTGTTGAAAATTAGTAAATTATATTTAAGACCACATTTAAATTCTATATATATTATATACACCAAATAATATAATAAATTAATATGAATTTCAAATTTCAAAAAATAATTAATGTCTATACACTAAAATCAAATATATTTTTTATCTTATAATAAATATATCTTAAAATAAGAAATCGAAATAAAGAAACTTTTCTAAATTAATATCTATATAAATTAATAAAATTTCAAAGTTCCCACATTATTAATTTATAGAGGTTCTATTGTAATTATGATTTCGGCTCAATGGTTGAAATATTAAAACACTACACAAGAATTTTGTTGGAAAAAAAAACTAAACATCAACTTTATTTTATACTTTAGGTCAATATACATAAAGAATATGGTATTTAAGTAATTTGGTATAAGTTTTCCATAATTAGGTAAAATAGCTAATTAATAGAGACCTTGGGAAATAAAATAACAGGGAGCTATGAGAAACAAGGAGGACTATTGCGACATACCTCCATATTTTTTTTTTTAATAAAATGATTGATATATGCGGTTTTTTGGAATTTTCTAACTTGAGAAATTCCTTACCATGGAGGGATGAAAGGGAGGGCACACTATCCGGTGTCGTTTGGACCGGGTTCTGGGGAACACATAATAGTATTCCTTTTTCCTCTGTTTGTATGCAGAGTATCTAGGTAGATTGGATCTGATCATCAGCCAATCATAGCCACGATAGAAAATGTAATAGTTAAAACTAAGCAACAATTGCATTTTGATAAATGATAGATTTGTGAGAATTATTTAATCGACTCATTTAAAAGAGGAAGGACTATTTCGTATCCATTAAATAGAGGTATTGTTGTGTAAAAAATTAGGATTGTACACATAAAACTTTTGTATGGAGGAAAACAAATTTACCATACGGTAAGGAAAATATAAAGAGCATTCAGAATGTCCTTAAGGAAGTTCATAGTGATGATTCAAAGTCTCATGAGGAAAATATAGAGGTTACAATACGTTTACGGGGACCGAAGACCAGCAAAAGGAAGGATGCACGGCGGGCTGGGGACCGATGGAGGCACAACCATGCAGCATGTTCAACGAGAAGGACAAGGGCCCACACTGAATTTGGGGGTTCCAATAAATCTAACCTAAAAAAGCGTCACCCTCCAGCTCAAGAAAAACGACAGCCTGCAAATGTTTTCTCTCTATGGTGCCGAGTACCTTGACACCCAAAGAATTCCAGCCAGCGAGGAGGAGCCGGGAAGCAAATCGAAAAGCCCCAGTCTTTCTGCAGAGAGCTGTTTGGTAGACTTGCCCTCAACGAGCCCCCGAAACAGATCATACCCCAGAAAGCTTCCAAGGTCTTCAACTGCTCCCATAAGAAAGGTCATAGACCCAGCCTGGAGAACTCCAAACTCACAGTTCCACCATGGTGCCTCCGAAAGCGGGGCACAAACATTGAGGATAAGCCACCAACGACATCGGGGCAAGGAACCTCGAAGCCCTTCAGAGTCCCGCAGAAAGCCAACACCAGCCGCGGATCCTAGGGGTAAATCTCATCCACAAGCGATGATGATCAACAGTCTAGGGAAGGTCCCAAAGGAGAACCAGCAACGAAGCTAAATGAAGTCCTCCGGGTCTTCATCCAGACAATAAGAGAAGGAACCCTCTAAGCATCGACGACAACTCCAGGCCTCGTGACTAAGGAGGTATCGAATCAACGATGCAGGACCCTGATTGGACAACGAGGACCTTCCAACAAAGAGATGGGGTTCCGCGACAAGTGACTGCCTACAAGCTACTAGATAACAATGGTAAAACAGAGTTCACCTATCTGAACACCTTGCAACTTATTATGATTTCTAGGTTTTTATCTATATTACTATATATTGTTTAAGAATTATGGTTTCCAACTCATATGTATGCTAAGAGTCTCCGGACAAAGCTTATTTAATAAAATAGTTCTGACTATAAAAGTAGTAGGAAAACCACAATACTTAAAGGGGCATATACGGCTGTTACAAGCCCCATGAAACCTTTGATCCCAGTCAAGCTTCATTGATACGTGGTACGACCACACAAAATAAACGGGTATGAGACTTAAGGCAGGAAGGGGTCTGCGCAAACCTGAGTATGCTGTCAAAACTACCTAAAACCCATGTATAGCCCAAGGCATATTGGGGTCCCAAAACAAAAATTGCAAAAGTACTATGAAATATAGGGAGCAAATAGTGCAAAAGTCCGGGAGCAAGGGTCCGAGACTTAAGGAACCACCCAAGAATTTCAACATAGAAAGGTTCCAAGGGACCTCGGCATAAAAAATCTGTGGGTTCTCGGACAACCACAAGATCCTAAACTCACACGGCCCGGATCCTACGACGACTACCTTATTCATCCTCATTAATCAAGTTTCGAAACCCTAAGAACACCACAGAAGCACATCCAAACCTACAGAACAAGACTTGAAAGAGAAAAGATGTTGGGGAGTCTTTATAAAAGACGAGATCAAGATTACACACCAGCAAATCAGCATATAAAAAAAAGAATTGAGACAAAGCTATAGTTATCCTTATTAAAAAAGCCACAATAGGGAAACCATGCAAAAAGTAAAGAGCAGTAGTCAAAAGAAGAAGGACATTTTCTAAAAACAAAAATCTTAAAAGAGATCAAGCTCTCAAGGCTTCATGGAGGGATCCACATCCAGAGTCGGCGGGATAGCAGGTTCATATTCAAAAGAAGGAGGCGGAATCCCCTTGCTTTTAGCTTCCTCCGAGATTACCATTTTATATTGAGCCAACGCCCCAGATAAATCCCATCGATGACTCTTCTTGTTCGGCCACTCCCTCATCAATTCCCCGAGCAACGATCCTTGCTCCTTTCACGGCAATCACCGTCTCCAGCTTGGAAGACTCCATTTCCTCCAACTTCTACCTCTCTTGACCCGAAGCTAGTGCATCAGCAGAAGATGCCTCGGTCACTTTCTCTAGCTTTCTCACCTTGTCCTTAAGGTCACGAATCTCCAGCTCTTGGGTTATGTGTTACTCTCTCTCCTCTGATACTTGACGCTTCAAACCTTTGAATTCTTCACCACTGATCATCAAGCACTCATTAGAAAACCGCTCCCCGAAGTGATAAAGCTGAGAAGTAACCTACTCGGAACAAGAAGACCTTTGTCAAAATAACAAAGAGGAAGAGGAAAAGGAAAAATAGAAAGCTATGCGCAAGAAGCTACTTGAAGAACCCTCATAACTTCCGAGGGTCCCCCTACTGGAAGGGTGGTACCATCCTGACGGAAAACTTTCCAGTTCAACTCGGATAAGGCATCGACTAATCTCCCTGCAGAACGAGCAGCGCCTGCCGATTGGTGTGCAGACCTAGTCGTCACACCCCCACCTTTAGGCTTATTCCTATGTTACAAAGAAGGCGTCTCCATCTTCGCTATCGACGTATGACGACTACCCGTGATTAACACATCTTTTCCAGATGCGGTCCTGCTAGCAGAACCTTTTTTGGCAGACATCACCTTGACCGCGTCTTGGTATGCTGCGAAAGGGTCGTTGGCAGTGACTCCATGCATGTTTCATATACCAAAGCCTACTACCAGACACGAAGAACGAGTAAATGGGATGCAAAAACACATGCTTACTCCAGAGACTGCTGCGCCACAACACCGTATTGCTAAAACCAGGAAATTTACTTGACGACGATCCAAAGGGAGCTGTCGCGACCAAAGGACGGCGTTCTCGCCCTCTGTAGGAGCAGGATAAGTTCCAGCTGTGGAAAAAAGAAATAAATGGTAAGAGCACTACAAGAAAAATGGGCTTTACTAGCGGACGAAAAACGTTATCTAACGATTCAACAGCGGTTTAAGGAACGCTGTATCATCGCCCGTCATAGTAGCTCATGCACTTTAGATAGCGGTTTTTTGTTCTGCTATATTATTGTTATATACTATAGCATTTTTTTGTATGCAATTAAATACTATATGATAGCATATGATTTTTGTTATTATTTATATTATTAAATATATAAAATAAATAAAAATACAAAAAAATTTTTTTAATATTTTATATCGAAACTGAAATTTATAAATTAAATATATATTTATAAATTAAAACTGAATTACAAATGATTCATAAATAAAAACTGATTTACATATAAAAGATAAAACAAAACTGGTCTAAATGTAATCTAAAAAATAAACCAAAAAAATTAAACCTAAAAACCCTAACTCATGGCGCCTCCTTTGCCGCAAAGCTCTGCCTCCGCCTTCTCTTTTTGCTTACTCCAGCCACCTCCTTTACCAGATCTGTCAACCACCATCACTCCATATGCTGTCTTCCTCCATCCTCGACGCTTCATCCACACTGACAGCTAGGTCCTCCATCTTCATTCTCTCCACCAGATCTGCTTCTTATCTGGCATATTCCTCCACCCTCGACGGTTCAGCATTGCCCTCAGCCATGTCCTCCGCCGTCCTCCTCCATCTTCTGTCTCTGTCAATCGTCAACATCCTCTGCCGTCATAGAAAAGAAACATGAATTGATATAGAAAAGAATAATAAGATGAAAATTTGAGAGACATATGAGAAGGAATAACACCTTACAATTGTGTCGTTGATTTGTTGTAGAGAGAAGTCACTAGGTGGATTTTGTGTTGATTTGTTGTTTAATTGTGTACAAGAACTGAGAATCGTGAGAGGTGGAGACTGAGAGATACAGAAAAGAGAGGAAGAAGAAAGAAAGAGATGAGAGCTATCGAGACTGAGGAAAGAGAGAGAAGGATTTTAGACCCTCAGATCAAAAATAATCAATAGTTAAGGACTGTAATCCTTGTCATTGAAAAATTGACCAATGAGAAAAGAAGAAAAGAAACTAAACGATTCATTAGTAGCCTTTGATTTAAAGTTAATCAATGGTGTCTAAGATTCCAACAGAAAAATAGGTTATTAAAAAAATATATATATATATTTTGATAGTTATTGTAGCAAATGTAATTTTCTTTTGACTAATTTTGTTTAAGTTATTCATCTACATTTTATAAAACTAAAGATATAAGTTTAACAAAATGATTAGATTTCACTTTTTATAAGCAAATTAAGTTAATGAAATTATTGATATATGAATAACAAAATGATTATATTTTGTTTTATAAACAATTTAAAGTTAAATAAAACTAATAATACAAGGTTAACAAAAATGATTTAGTGAGTTTGGGGTCTGGACTATAGTGTTAAAGTTAAGATTTAATATAAAACTATGAGATTATAGTTTTGAGATTTTTAGTTAGAGTTTGGGGTATGATATATATAGGTCTATAGTTTAGGGTTGTAGATTTAAATTTAATATCTGAATTAAAAATTTGAAAGCTTTAAAGTTCAATTTAAAACTTAAAATTTGAATAAGATTTGAGTATAGGGTATGAGGGTTAAAGGTTTAGAATATTGATTTAAGATTAACTTTTGAAAAAGATTAATTTTTGAGTTTATATTAAAGATCTGAAGTTAAATTTAAAATTAAATTTTAAAATAATAAAGTTTAAAGATTATGTTTAGAGTTTAGGATTTATTAAGTGTTTAGGGTTTAGGGATTCAAAAAAGCAAACATAACGTTTGTATTTATGTTTTGCTATTGAAACTAAGTGTCACATATAAAATCATATGCTATTATAGCGTTTCCAAATATATCACTATATCATAGCGTTTCCAAATATACAAACGCTATCTAAAACTAACAAGTGTATCAACTATAGCAAAAACGCAAAAAACGCTATCCTCTATTGCTATCAAAAACTATATTTCTTGTAGTGGAGGCATGGATGATGAGCGAATGGTTCCTTTTACCTACCAACAATATTCCGTCGATAAGCAGATCCTGGGAGCGCCATAAAAGCATATCTTTCCGCCCATTTTTTGCTAAAAACCGGTCCTTTCCAGTCACTCTTCGAGAGTTCCTCCATGATTGGCAAACAGCCACGAGGGCGCAGATGAAACCGTCCCTCTCCCTCGTTGAGAGGTGCCAGATTGTAAGCAAATAAAACATCGTTGAGGCCAAAAGAAAGATATTCCAAAGCTCT
The DNA here is from genome assembly GCA_932364175.1 of Eruca vesicaria subsp. sativa. Classification (NCBI taxonomy): domain Eukaryota; kingdom Viridiplantae; phylum Streptophyta; class Magnoliopsida; order Brassicales; family Brassicaceae; genus Eruca; species Eruca vesicaria. Next base: position 60,756 of record CAKOAT010114266.1, read on the forward strand.
TAGATTCTGGATTTCGGTAAAGATCCTCCAGGCGGGAGGGTTCAGCTGAGAGGGTGAGATTTCAAAAAAGATGCATAAACAAACGACGAGCGCCGGAATTATTCCCCTGAATCCAAAGTCAAAGAAAGTATCGTAAACGGCAACTTCTCTCGTAGCGCAGCTAGAAGCCCTCTCCTCCGAAGAAAGCGCTCGAAGAAAAACTTGGGGAGGAAGACAATATCTTCTTCGCCAGTCAGAAAGATCATCTTCAACGACCGATGAGGAAGGCCCTATCAGTATAGGAGCCGCTTGTGCATAAGCCAATGGCAGAGGGGTCATCAGGTTGAAATTGGATTCCTTGCACGGATCCGAAGAACTATCGGAACGCGATGCATTGGAGTCTGCCCTCCTTCTAGATCTCGCCTCAGCCATAGAAGAAAGATCAGAAGAAGTGGGGTCTTGGACATAGTTCAAGACGATCCTATTCAACAAGTTGTGACGACAACGAAGGAGTCAATCTCTAACCCTAATCAGCTCAATGATTCAATCTACCTATAAAATTCTCAGTGGCAAGGAAATGAAGGGATAAGAAATAATACCTGAAATAGATACGTCGTCGTCTGAGATGAAGAACCAGCAAGAGAAGACTAAGGCATATAAAGATCAAGATAGTGTGCCCTAGAAATCTTGGATCTTGAGGAAAATTCAAAATTTAAACAACTCTCCTCCGACGCGTGAAACACCAACGGATCCCTTACATTGATGAAAGAATCCTTCAAAAAAGGAAAAAAAAATCCACATTGGTGAATATCCAAAATCCCCACGAGCGTCGTTCGAATCCCAGCTCCAGGGATCACAGCTTCAAAGACGCCGATCTTTTCCAGCGAAAAGCTCCTTCTACTCCATAAAGATCAAGGCTCTAGCCTCTACGACATCCAGGAATGCGAGAAACTACTATCCAGCTTTGGTTAAGCAAGGGAAAACCAGTCCTCACTCGGGTTCAGAATGAGTTCCGACTTGAGTGGAACCCGGGATAGCAAGATTACTGGAGCAAAACCTTGCCTAAGGGAAGCCTGCTGAGAATGAGAAACTCCGGTTGACTTGGGTGCACATGTTATTCCCCGAATTCGAAGACGCAATCGAGAAATAAGGGGCAAATTGTTGGGGAAAAATACTCAGGTATCACTTTCCTCCAGCCTCCAGGCAGGGTCCAGATCTCCGGGTCCCCGATAAGGGAACGCTCCAGGTCCCCTCTAAAAGGAACTCCGAGATCGGTCCCAGGGACCATCCCCCGATCAAGAAAATGGAAAACTTCCGATAAGTAGAATCTTCCATATTTCCGAATATGGAAGACTTCCATTTATTCAAAGTGACTAGAACCATCTTAAAGACGACAATATAAGGGGTCCTAAAATCCTAGAGCAAGGGATCAACACTTGGAGGCTTGGAGACTAAGATTAGACGGCTAGAACTAGGGTTTATACCAAACATCTTGTAATCCCTTCTTGTATGATCTAATAAATATCTCTTCAAGTTTTATTCCTTCTGATTACTCTCAAAAACTTACGAAACACCCTTCACTCCATAAAAACTACCAGCTCATCTATTGTTTCGTAGTACTCACAAAGAGCCTACACAAAAATCCCCAAACAAGTACTACACTTGAACCTCTTATTTGAGAGAGTAATTAGTAGCTCTAGGGTAATATGAGCACGTAGCAAATTTGACGTCGTTGTCGGGGAGCAAGGATTGCCATTAGACTTGTTTTGCAAGTTTTGTCTAGGTTTTCTTTTCATTTCAGTTTACTTACAGAAGTTTTCTTTTTCTTGTCTTTAAGGTGCATGCCCAGTGTTGGACCCAATTTCAGCAGATAATTAAAGTAAGTCCATGCAAGATCATCATGAGCTCGACGTCGACCAAACTTAACGAGGTCGAAGTGGTATCCCAAAGATTGCGGAAGCAATTAGAAGAGGAGAAGGCTAAAAAAGGAAAGCTAAAGCAAAGCATAAGGACACGGAAAAAACCCTAGAGAATATCACTAATCACATTGACCTCACTCCATAAACCTCTAATTCGCTTATAGCTTTTACTTTTCGTTGTTGTTCTCGATCATGTTTAGTACTTTGTATTGAATCTCATATTCAATAAAGTCCATTTTGTCAACCGAATTCCGATTGTATCGTTGTGTTTAAGAGCATCGTTGCTCACATCATTTGTCTTCCCTCAATTAAACTCTCGATCACTACAAAATACTTAGTGTGAATTTTAGGATTCACACCCAGCAGTACCAGAAGCAACAAATAAAAATTCCTAATTTGCTCAGATCCAGTAGCCATTGAACATAGCATACGCAAAGAGAAACGACAAGCATCGATCGAGGTAAGCACATCAACATCGATGGAAACTCATCTGCCAGGATTAATCGACATCCACACCAGCACATTGATCGACGTTGTTACCTTAGCAGAGATGGTTGCTATGCTGATCGTAACTAGGGACGAGGGAGGAGACCTGTATTACCTTGAAGGTCATCTGTGTAATGCAACAGAAGATTGATGATCATGGGACTCTAATCCCTGAACCTGAAGTGGCTGCTGAAGAAGACGTTGTAGTTCAAAACAGAGCTGAAGCCCAAGCTGCTCAACCTAGGACGTTAGGTGACTACAATCATCAATACAATTTTTATAGCAACAGATTTGCTATTCATCTCCATCTTTCCAGATGAACGATTTTGAGCTGAAGCCAGCGTATTTCACACTTGTGGCATAGACACCATTCCATGGTATTTCTCATGAGCACCCTTTATATGGATCACTTGGAGCAATTCGAGGACCTTATGTCTGTCATCAAGGCTAATGGAGTCCCTGAGGACTACCTTTTATGTAAGTTCTTCAGGTACTCAATTGTTCGAGAGGTTTTGTACTGGCTTAAGCAGCTACCACCAGGATCTCTTACATCTTGGACAGACATCAAAAACGCATTCCTGCGTAATTTCTTTGATAATGCCAGAGTTGAGGATTCAAGGAGCAGAATCTCTACATTCACACAGGAGCCTACAAAGTCTTCATAAGCTCTTGGATCAGATTCAAATCCTACCAGAGAGATTGTCCACAAAATAGATTCAATGAAGTTCAACTTCTCAGCATTTTGTTCAGAGATATTGAACTGTCTTACCAAATGGCTTTAGACACAGATAGTGAAGGAAACTTCTGCACTAAGAATCCAGAAGAAGCCACCAGATTGATAGAAAATTTGGCTGCTAGCAACAGCAGCAAAAACAATGATCATGAGAGGAAAAAAATAACCTTACACTAACCAAGGATCAGATGGAAGAAGTAAAAGCTAAGTTGGAGAGTATTCAGGGTTTCTAAAGAAGCAAGTTAGCTTTGCAAAGGATGTAGAAGCTATAGGACCTGACAAAGGTGGAGTACAAGATGTGAACTTTGTTGGTGAAAATGGATCTCAGAGTTATGGGAACCAGAACAACAGAAATTCCTATGGCACTGGTCAGAGGAGTAGCTACTACCAAGGATCACAGCAGGAGAGACCCTATAGAAACAACAGAACCTATGGAGCCTCCTACTATCAGAACACCCCACCATAAATTTAGGAGATCAAAATTGAAGCCATGATTGACAAGGTCCTGGAGTGGCAGTAAAAGATGACAATGGATGTCAATGGAAAGATTGATGATGTCTATGTCAACCTCAGCACTAAATTTGAAGCTCTCAACACCTATGTGAAGAAGCTACAGAATCAAGTTTTTCAAACCAGTGAAGCTGTACAGGGACAAGAAAAATTGATCAAGGAGAATATTAAGGCTGGACAGAGTGTTTTTTGGCACGAAGTGAAAGAAGTTAGGCACTAGGAGGAAAACATTCATGAGAATCCCATGCTCTATTCAAACAACCATCGATTGACTTCCGAAGCTAGTCATCAATCGATGGTACTTGTAAAATCCATGAGATCATGTGAAGCGATAGACATGGAGCGACAGTCGGACCTTTCCATCGAACGACGACCGTTCGAAACAAAGAGATGTAGGTTTCCAAGCCTTTTATATGCTAATGGACATTCAAAAGCCACCCTGACCAAACCTAGAAAAACATATGAACAAGTCCCTAGAACACTTGAGGAAGTTATGGAAGTAGATCCTAGAGGAAAGAAGAAGGTCCCTAAGCATCTTAGAAAGGAAGCTAATGAAAAAGAAATGGATATCTTTTCTAGGAGATTTTTCAGAATCCCTTTAGAAACCCCATTCGAGGAAGCTTACTACACTAACAGACTGGGGATGTTTTTCAGAGAAACCAAGGCGGCCGATAAGGACATCTAAAGAACGTTCAATCATCTGAGGGAGAAAAATAAGCAGAGGGTCAAATTAAAGAAGAGAAACAACCCTGTGAAGTTTGTTGTTCCCTGAAACATCAAGGGACATGACTACTCTCATGCACTCTGTGACACCGGTTCATCAGAGAGAATCATGCCAATATCCAAAGCAACATAAATTGCCTAACATAGCTAAGTTGATATTGATCAACCTTGTCCAACTCGCCTGTTGGGGAAGTTGGATCGACCTCGTCCAGAGTAGGATCAATATCATTAAACTCGCCATCCGGCGACCTGGATCAGTCCCGACCAACTCGCCATCATGCGACCAGCTTCTCCTTTGGTTCTTGAGTGAGTTGTCTCTTGTTTTGTCTTGATTGGAGTTGTCGTTGAAATTTTATGATAAAATTAACGAATACTTGTTTTCATGTATGGATTCAAATCAATCGAATAAAACGATAACGGTTAACTTAACACCGTAGTTATTTCGACTATACGATTGGTCATCATTATTTCATAAAACGATGTCATACCGACGGTGATTTTTCAAAGAAATCGTAAAAATACTTAAAATGAAAAAACAACATGAAAATGTCTAAAACGCAACAAAAGCCCACTTACAATTTTGGATGAAAATGAGCTCAAAACTGCTATGACGGTTTATCTGATATTTCCAAGAGAAGTTAAATGTCAAAAACGTCACTGACTCCAGTAAAGAAGCATGTCAGAGATCTTATCTATCCACAAAGGATTATACGGCTGAAGCTAACACGAATTTACCCTACTCAGCTTAGAAGATTTCGCTCAAGAAGATAGCTCGAGAATAAGAATTTATCCCAAAGAGTTGTCACCTAGAAACCAATATGGAATCAAGACTTTACAGAATTCAATCTTAACAAAAATAAAATAGAAACTTGAAGATTAGATTTAATCAAGCTTGAAAGCACAACAAAAGAAATCGCCGACGTAAAAATTACATCCAACAAAGCGGAACCAAAAAGTCGATCGATATACTATAAACAAACAAAATATATCTCAATCACTTTGAAAGATGGATGTTTGTTAAAATGGTTGAGAGAGAGACCCAAACGAAACACTATATTTTTCTTCTTTGAAATAACTTTTAAATTCTTTTCAACTTTTTCTGCAATTTTACGAATCAACATGTCCCTTTGAATCTCGAGAAATGCATATTATTGTTAGTTTATTGATGGCACAATTGTAACTAAATTATTTTTCTTTGAATTTTAAGTTTTCTATAGTTTTTTCTCTGCAATTTTACGGGTCAACATATCCCATGTTCAATCTCGAGAATGTCATATTATTGTTATTATTAATGATTTTTATTAACAACACAATCATAATTAAATTGTCTCTTATTAAAAATAAAATTTAAGTTCTCTATAGTTTCTCCATAATTTTCATCCGAAATTGATTATAAATAACTGTAATTTTGCCTTTTCTAATTGTTTCTTCATTAAATAAGTAGATATAATCTCTAACTAGGTGACTGGCCCGCACCCTGTGTGCGGACATGAAAAATACTGTGATATCGGTTGAGTTGGATTTTGATGGAAATAGATCTTCAATAGAGAACTCATTGATCTCCAAGCATCACAGGATCTTCTAAGTTTTTTGATAAAAGGTATGAGTCTGAGTTTTTTTCAGAGTGTTTTGAACAGAGTTGGTATCGTCTCATGGACTGATGTTGATCGGAACCGGCTTGATGGTACAAAGATAGGGAGGTGAATTGTTAGTTCTATGGACCATTGTTTGTGGTTTTAGCTTAGTTTCTGATTTTTTCACGAGATGTTGCGATTACAAGCAGTGATCTTGCAAGGAAACCTATAAAATCTACCCATTGAATTTTGAATAAATTTTTATTTTTGTCTCGATTTTTTTCAATCCCATTTGTATCTTTTACAATTATGATTGTATCATAAGCTGTTTAAATTTTTTTACTTACCAAGGTACATATTATTAATAAAACTGCTATTTGGGTTTGATGCAGGGTGGATGTTGTAGTTTTTGTCATCTGGGAAGTAGTCATCTTAGCATTCTTAGTGTTCTCATTCGTTTCTTTGTACTTCAAGAGATTGCAGCTCGCCTTCATCTTGGTATGTGTCACTTTGCTACTACTTGTTTACATGAAGGTCACAAAGCAGGTGAGATCGGCTAGGAAGAAGAAGCGAAGGATGCTTCTTCCACTATCTATGTAAAGAAACACCAAACCCCATATGTGAAGCCCTTTATATTATCACTAACTGAAATTGTGTTATATAAATTCTGTAATTTTATATTTTCTATTTAATTCTAAAAATTATATGTTTAAACAAAAATTTTAAAAGCAGTGGCATATTAAAAGAAAATATGATAAAAATTAATATATATTCCATAAGTAAGATAAAATAAGAAGTAAAATTCTCGATAAAAAAATTCCAATCAGAAACCTGCACAAAATTATTTAATTTTATAAGTAATCGTACGATATCAAATATTCTAATAGATTTCTAAATTTTATTGAGACCAAAACTATATTAAATTGACATACCGTTATCGGAATATTCCTAAAACTGGTTTGTAGTCAACTACAACCCATCTTCCGTCTGTCTTATTCTATCAGTTAATAGAAAAAAAAACAAATGTAAGAATTTAATAATTCAAAATCTCTATCGAATAAAAAAATTGTGTACCGTTCACTATGGAATATTCTGAAAAACTTGTCTGTAGACAATATTTGTTGTTTTTTTCTGCGGATTTTCCTTTTATCGTTTTGTTTTCCAGAGAACCGAAGTTAACTATTTGGCCGATAACAACTACATAACAAAAACAGAAAATATCAGGAACAAGTATAACACAACCGATGTTTTATTTAACTTAAAACAAGTCTGGTGGCTCATTTTAATCACACGACTTATGTTGCAGAGTATTAATGGTTAGAGTATTAATACAAATCTAAGCTACATGATAAATGTTAATGAAAATGACTCACCAACTAAACAGCTGTTATCAAGCTTTCCACCAAGAATATCATCGTAGTCCGCAAAATAATTTTCGGGGACTTCACTTGGAAACTCATCAGCTTTGGCAACAAAAGTTGTTGGAAAGAAGCCAATTTTGTACGGATGTGTTGTGCACGATAGTCGCCAATAGCATCATACACTTTAAACAACTGGAGGACAATCGCATCTCCCTCATGTAGCTTGTCTTCATACTTTTTGATCAGTTGTTCACCAACTGAAGCATGAATTCTTGTCCCCTGATACGGAATATAAAAGGCATGAGTTAGAAAAACTGAACGATAAAAGTTCGGTGAAAGAAAAATAGTTAGATATGAAATAGTATTTTTCACAAGAAAAAAATGAGTTTATTGTATAGTAAATATAAAATAAAAGACGAATCTGAGATGTCAAAAATGTAGTAATATCTTTACTTACTTTTTTATCAACAAAAACAATTTCAATGGTGTTTCCTGATTCTTTGTTATAGTTTCTCCACAAGCGGATAATCCTAACTTCAATACGCGACGTATCTTTATGTGGTTTTAATTCTCTAAGATAAGAAACAATGCTTTTGGAGGCGTGAACCAATGCCATTTTTTAAAAAAAATTGAACGAAAAAGAGAAGAATGTTTGTATTTTAAGACCTTGGAGTTCGCCTATATATATAAGTTCTTATAATAATGATGTTTTCGCTATATTAACTTGCGCAAGTAATTCATATTAGAAAGGTAAGTTATTAAAAACAAACAATCTAATTAGAATCCCTAAGGTAAATTGCATTTAAACAATGTAATAAATATGATATCAAAATGCATAAGTTTTCCTTAAGGAATAATAAGAAAAGTTATTAATACACGAAAATTAAAATTACTTCATGTAATAATCTTGAAATTGGTAATTATCCCCACGAAAAAGTTATTAGTATACGATATCAATGTAATAATCGTGCGCAAATAATTAAAATTATTATTTTTGTAAAAACCAAAAAATAAATTTCAAATCGTTTCAGAAAATCATGAGAGGATCCAAAAGGCATAGCACCTAAGAATGTTTTCATACCTCCTATCAAAGCTCATCATGATCCATTTCATCCCATGCATTCTGCAAAAATAAAGTATACATAACATGAGTGGAAACAGAATCAAATCGCCTAAAAGTAGAAATACTTTCTATGATTCTCCACAAAATGGAAAAGACTCTATCTAACTTCAGTCCACAGCGAGGTCCAATGCTGCAGGTGGAGCATGATTTTCTCCAATAACAGTAACCACTTAACGCTACCAGAATACAACTGGTTTGACTACCACACTGATTAATGCATTTTGGCGTCCAAACATACAATTGTGCAAATAATTAGATACAACCTAGGACCAAATAATCTCAAAGAGTAATACGATCAAATGATTACATGGCGCACAATAAAGTTGATTCACTTATTTCTTTTTACATACTGAGGAGATAAGGTTCATATTCTCAACCATACAAAAAGCTTACAGCTCAAGATAAAAAAGGGTTGTGTAGCAGTGAGTGTAAGGACCTCAGAAGTATGATCATAATCCTCTAGAACTTCAACCCCTACAACAAAAACATTTAATTTTAGCATAATCCCAAACCAATTCCCCTCAAAGAGAACTTGAGAGTGATATATACATAAGTGTACTCACGATTTACTAACCCAGTCAAAGCAGACAACCTATCAGCCATTGCCTCAGCTTCCTGGAGGGCTATAGCAAAAGCTTCATCATCTGAATAACCAAGCTTCTCCTGTAACGAATTCCAAGACAGATTATAAACACTTTAAATTATATAAAAGTTCATGTACTCAAGTCTCTAGACAAACAGTAGAAACTACACTATCACATTGGTTTGAACAACCACACTCCCTACACAACAGTACGAAGATTCAAGTACTCTAAAACCATAACAGATATAAATATATATATATATTTATATATATACTCACCTAGATTCACGAACAGTGACGATTCAAATCTTAGTTCGTCAACAATCTGATTTTGAACTACCAAGGCAGACAAAAAGTACAGAAAAACTATAAGGTATCTTCTCGATTCTACGGGGAAAAAATCAATCAAATCAACGGATCCAAGGATTTTCAGAGCTGCGACAAAGAATCGAATTGGATCGGAGAAGACTCACAACGTATCGGAATCTGAGAGGCAGAAGACTTGGATTGATTACACGAATCAATTTTTTTGGAGCTTAAATGGAATCCGAGAGAATCGAAGAGAGAAGGAGACGATAGAGAGAGAGTGAGAGAGAGAGAGAGAGAGAGAGAGAGAGAGAGAGAGAGAGAGAGAGAGAGAGAGAGAAAGGGCACCGAACAGAAGCGGCTTAAGGTTTTTTCTTTTGTTTTGGTAAGAGGAAGATCGAGAAACTTTCTTAGCCATGGAATCATGAGAATCGAAGAGAGAAGAAGATGATAGAGAGACGTCACCGAACAGAAGCGGCTTTAGGTTCGGCTATTTTAAAAAAAAATAATAATAAAAAAATAAAACCAACCAATCAAGTTAAAATGATTTTTCTGAGAGATTCTATATGAGCGACTCGTGTCAAGAAGTCACTAAAATGACTTCTCTTTTAATATATAGGGGATATTCTATTTAATCAATAAATATCCAAAATAGTGAGTTCTTTTCATGAAAGAGAGTTATTAACCAGAGTATAGTGAAAATGCCACAGTTACTCACCGCCGACGGTTCTGTCAGTGTCGACAGGTAAATTGCTCCCCACGGCCGCGTTTTAGAACCCGGGTCTGATCTAGTATCGAGCATCGACATTGGGACTTGGGAGTTGGGACACCTCGAATAACTCTTAACAAGTTGGAGAGACAAAAATGTTTATTCAATTTCTCTATATAATAAAAACCTAATAATACTTTTAATGCCTACTAAATGTACCGTCCACCTAACTATATTTGGTGGTTTATCAGTCAAAAAAAAAAAGACGGGAACCGATAAACCAAGTATTCCATTACAAAAATACAAATGCCAAATCAGACAAAGCTGGTCAGAACAGCTAGAGAACGCCATCGATTAGTCCACGTGGAGTATAGACTTCTCCTACTATTGACCGATTATAACCGGTAAACTTAAATTCGTTGAAAATACTCCGTTTAAAGTCCGTCTCTGTTTCAAAAAAAAATGTTTCAAAAAAAAAAAAGTCCGTCTCGTTCCGTTTGTCCGTCAATATAAATAAAGAAGCTTCATCACCCCATCCTCTCTTTCCTTCCTCTTCCCTCTTTCTTAGTCTCCCCTATAAATCTCCCATTCTCTCCTCCTCCTCTTCTCACATTTCTAGGTGACTTCCGTGGGGAAATCATCAACTTTACATACCGCTCCGACGAATTTTTTCATTTTATCTTCTCTGTCTTCCGTCGTATTTGCCGGAGGTTCGATTTACTCTCTCCCTTAGGAACAAACTCACTCTGCTTGCATCCCAGTTTGATTCTGTAGATTCTTAGATCTGGTTCATATCACTCATCAAAGTTGACTCTGTATCTGTCTTGGATCTTGATCTGTCTGTGTTTCATTTTATGACTCTGATGGAGCAAGAGAGTATAATTTCTTGCATATCAAAATCTGCTTTTTTCTTTGATACTTATTCAAATGATTTGAAAAGTGTTTATTGGATAGGTAATTTCGCGTGACCCAACAGTTACATTAGGTTCGAGTCAACTTATGTTATAATCAATGTTGTTGTCATTATTCAGATCTTGGTCTGCTCAAATATCAAAGACACTAAGCGAGATGGAACCACTTGGACTAAGAACTGTAGGTTCACACTGTTCTCTATCGGAAATGGACGATCTTGATCTGAATCGAGCATTAGACAGACCGAGGTTGAAGATCGAACGGAAGAGATCTTTCGACGAGAGGTCAATGAGTGAACTATCTAGACACGATTCTCCAAGAGGCAGGTCGGTTCTCGACACGCCTCTTTCTTCTGCTAGAAACTCCTTTGAGCCTCATCCTATGATGGCTGAGGCTTGGGAGGCTCTACGGAGATCTATGGTCTTCTTCCGTGGTCATCCTGTTGGTACTCTCGCTGCTGTCGATAATACCACCGACGAGGTCTTAAACTACGACCAGGTAACAAACATATTTATCAGTGGATTGGCTTATAGCTCTACGGATCATATTACTGAATGTTATTATGTTTTGTTTCTATAGGTGTTTGTGCGTGATTTTGTGCCCAGTGCACTGGCGTTTCTGATGAATGGTGAATCGGACATAGTGAAACACTTTTTGCTCAAGACACTTCAGCTTCAAGATTCCGAGAAGCGTGTTGACCGTTTCAAGCTTGGAAAAGGTGTGATGCCTGCAAGCTTCAAGGTGAGTCACGATCCCATCCGAGAAACGGACCACCTCGTTGCAGATTTTGGTGAAACCGCCATTGGACGAGTGGCCCCTGTGGACTCAGGCTTCTGGTGGATCATCCTTCTCCGTGCTTACACCAAGTCTACGGGAGATTTGACTCTCTCGGAGACACCAGAGTGTCAGAAGGGAATGAAACTGATCCTGTCTTTGTGCTTAGCTGAAGGATTCGACACGTTCCCCACTCTTCTTTGTGCTGATGGATGTTCCATGATAGATCGGAGGATGGTAATTAATAACATCCCTGGCTGTAAACTATGTTATTGTTTATGAATTGATTGATTAGGTTTGTTTGCTCTTGAATGTGAAGGGTGTTTATGGGTATCCAATTGAGATCCAAGCGTTGTTCTACATGGCTCTGAGATGTGCCTTGTCGATGCTAAAGCCTGATGGAGATGGCAGAGAGTGCATTGAGAAGATCACTAAGCGACTTCACGCCTTGAGCTTCCATATGCGTAACTACTTCTGGCTTGATTACCAGCAACTCAATGACATTTACAGGTATTATACTGTTTCTGCGTGAGATGGTATTCTAACCTTGAAAACAATAATACTTAAAACTCATACATCTTTTTTCTGAAGGTACAAGACTGAGGAATACTCACACACGGCGGTGAACAAGTTCAATGTGATGCCAGATTCAATACCAGAGTGGGTTTTTGATTTCATGCCTCTCCGGGGAGGCTACTTCGTGGGTAATGTAGGACCTGCCCATATGGACTTCCGGTGGTTTGCACTCGGCAATTGCGTCTCCATAATGTCTTCACTGGCCACTCCAGATCAATCCATGGCCATTATGGACCTTCTTGAGCACAGGTGGGATGAACTTGTAGGCGAGATGCCCCTCAAGATTTGTTATCCTTGCCTCGAGGGCCACGAGTGGCGCATCGTCACTGGCTGTGACCCCAAGAACACACGGTGGAGCTACCACAACGGTGGTTCTTGGCCAGGTTTGTTTTCTTTCCCCTATATAGCTTAACTGAGATAGATTGAATTGTGTCAACACGTATGAAAGATTTGATTTGATTCTGACCATGCCTTTTTTTGTTGTGTCTGCTGCAATGTACAGTACTGTTGTGGCAGCTAACTGCAGCGTGCATTAAGACAGGAAGACCGCAGATCGCGAGACGTGCAGTTGACCTGATCGAATCGCGTCTTCACAGAGACTGTTGGCCAGAGTATTACGACGGTAAGCTTGGACGGTACGTGGGGAAACAGGCTAGGAAATATCAGACCTGGTCGATAGCAGGTTACTTAGTGGCTAAAATGTTGCTAGAAGATCCTTCACACATCGGTATGATCTCTCTCGAAGAAGACAAACTTATGAAACCAGTTATCAAGCGATCTGCGTCTTGGCCGCAACTTTGAATAACCGATTTTCTGCCTTGTTCACTACTTGTTTGGTTATATTTTTTTTGTTTTTGTTTTGTTTGGGTGTTCGTACGGTAAAGATGTTCAAAACTTCTGCGGAAGATGGGGTCATAGACTTTAATGATTGCTTCTTTCTTGCCTTACAAGTAAGAAGAAAAGAAATGGAAAAAGCTCGTTTGCCGTTTTTATATCAATAGTACACCTTTTTATTTGCTGCCATAGCAATCGACAGTTTTTTATTGTGTAGCTTTTATGCTGGTTACGTTGGTAATTGTTAGTGAAAAATGCCACTTTGCACGAGAGATGTCTATGAGTCTGTTCCTCAATGTTTTCAAGGGTTTAGCGTTTTGAAATGGTCTTCCATTCTGCAATCTAGTAAGAGCTCCAAATCCTAATTTTAACCCTGTGTGTCTTGTTTTTGCTTAAATAAGACTAAGAATCTAGGGTTTACTGATACGTTTCACAAGAGTTCGATGTTTTTTTTTACAACGAATGCTATTATCTTCTTCACTGGATATTCAGCCCGGAATAAAACAATCAATGTAACAAAACTCTATGAAAAGATTTCGCAATTTTAACTAAAGAATCCGAAATTTCATTTTGTGCTCTTAAGATACGAGATATCTTGAAATCTGAAAAACATACCTGCAGCGTTTTTATTAATTACATTGCAAAACTTAGCCAAGCTTGAGACTCCTTTAACATCGCGATCAGATCCTTGCTATATGTTCTAAAGCGATGATATAATGAATGTTGTAGCATGCTCTCCATTGCCATTACAGTGCTTCTAATTTTGAATGTAAAGAAGTATCTCACCTCCCTAAGTTTTGCATTTCCATGAGCTAAATCTTTTTTTAAAATCATTCTTCCAAACCCAACCACAACCACTGAACTGTATTGTGGAAGTCCATGACCCATACACCATGCATATATTATCCAGGCTTATGACCTGAAGTGAGTCGCTACTATGCTCTTGCATGTGGAGCGGGAGTGACAATCTCATTTGCACTAAATCTGGCTTGGCATTCACTTTCTGCATATTCGACTAGCTTCAAAGGATCTCTATCAATTCCCCTAAATAGTTTATCATTTCGAGCCTTCTAGATATACTAATAATCCAAGGATAAGGTTTCTTATCTAGTTCAGGTTCAACATTGTTAATCTTTCTACAGGAGAGGTAATCTATATTAGCATAAATACTTGGTAACAGAAAAATGTTGGGGCTAGATGTTGTTGCTGATAGAGACCATACTTGCAGAGCCGGAGGTCATTCAAATATGGCATGCGTAATAGTTTCTTTTGGTTTCTGTGGGAACCGAAATTCACACTTGTCGATTTCCGTTAAATAAGGAAACTTAGGAAAACCCTAATTTTCCAGAGGAACCGGATCTCGGCGAAATTCAACGACAAGTAACCAAATAAATGCGGAAAAATACGCAAACGTAAGAAAACGAATTTAAAGAAAAAGTTGATCTTATTTCGATTTCGCGTAAGAGAGTTGCGATCATTACAAGGGTTTACAAAGGCTTTGGCCGCAGGGCCGTCAGCGAGTTATCAACATAAAAACCTTAAACCTAATCGAGTCGTAGCTCGATAACAAAAGACGGAAAAATATAAGAAAAAGGATTTGATTGATTTTGGACTGAACCTTATGAAAGGCTGCCTACGTACCCTTTTCGAGGATCAAGTCGAATGTAGTTCAGTTGATAGAGCTGGACCAGAGATCGAACCGCCTAGGCGAGTTCGTCTAATAATTGAGCGCCAGTCATAGAAACCGAACTTGTCGAGAAAAAGCCTAAGTTTCTAAGTGCGGAAAATTCTAAGTCTAGAAAAGTTGTAATAAGTCTCAGATGAGAGCTCTGAAATTCGTCTCCTTGCTTCTGCCCTATGCCTCTTGCTTATATACTCCCTTCCTAGGCGGTTTAGTCTTTCCATTTCGCCCAGATTCGAGTTTAATGGGAATCTTCCATTTATCTCGATCTTTCCTTTTTTCCCACGGAAATCTTCTACTTATCCTCAAACTTGACATTTATCTTCAAGTTTGACATTTATCTTCTTTCTGCGAGTAAATCGCCAAAAAGTCGTCGTATCTTTGGGTTGGACTTCGTTTAAAGTCGCGAGTGGCTTTTATCGCGTTTTATGACTTTCCGAGCCGTTTTGCGATAAATCCGTTTTACGACTTTAGACGAGATCGTTTCCTGATACGATGCCGTTTTTAGATAAGTTTCTCAAGTTAATCGTAAAGCTAAGCAATGTTCGATGTTTCGATTAATCGTTGCCGTTTTCTACGATTTACTCGAGGTTTTATTAAAAACGCGTTTTGTACGATTTTTACGAAAAATCTCGAATAAATCGTATAGTTTAGGCAATACTTGGTTTTTCGTTTAACCGTTGCCGTTTTATACGATTTCCTCGAGTTCTTTTCAAGAAAACAAAGTTTTACGGTTTTTATCGTAAAACTCGAACGATAGGACGGATCGAGACGAAACGGGAGACATTTCGACTGTGAATCGGAATATGATCGTCTCGAAGGACGTATGCCTTGAATCAAGGATGTGGGAGATCGAGGCTCGGGATGGTCGGCTCGACGTACGGCAAACTAGTTCAGCTTGGCCAGGTCGCCATATGGCGAACTAGGCGATAAGAACCTGTGGGGCAAAGTCTGCACCTCTTAGTTCGCCGTTGGGGAGTCTCTAGTTCGCCTGATGGCGAACTAAGCCAGCTTGACTTAGTTCGCCAGCAGGCGAACTAGTCGGGAGGTTCCTAGTTCGCCTGCTGGCGAACTAAGCCGAGCTGGCTTAGTTCGCCAGCAGGCGAACTAGTCGGGAAGCTCCTAGTTCGCCTGCTGGCGAACTAAGCCGAGCTGGCTTAGTTCGCCAGCAGGCGAACTAGTCGGGAGGCTCCTAGTTCGCCTGCTGGCGAACTAAGCCAGCTCGTCTTAGTTTGCCAGCAGGCGAACTAGTCGTGACTAGTCTGCGTTTTACGGCGGTTTCGGTTTTTCGCGATTTTGTAAAACGATTCTCGAGTTTTATAAAACGTTCTTCGAGTTTTATAAAACGTTCTTCGAGTTTTATAAAATGATTCTCGAGTTTTATAAAATGATTCTCGAGTTTTATAAAACGATTCTTCGAGTTTTTATAAAATGATCTTCGAGTTTTATAAAACGATTCTCGAGTTTTATAAAACGGTCTTCGAGTTTTATAAAACGATTCTCAAGTTTTATAAAACGATTCTTCGAGTTTTATAAAACGATTCTCGAGTTTTATAAAACGATTCTTCGAGTTTTATAAAACGATTCTTGAGTTTATAAAACGATTCTCGAGTTTTATGAAACGATTCTTCGAGTTTTATAAAACGATTCTCGAGTTTTATAAAATGATTCTTCGAGTTTTATAAAACGATTCTCGAGTTTTATAAAACGATTCTTCGAGTTTTATAAAACGATTCTTCGAGTTTTATAAACCGATTCTTGAGTTTTATAAAACGATTCTTGAGTTTTATAAAACGATTCTTGAGTTTTATAAAACGATTCTCGAGTTTTATGAAACGATTTCTTTTATATTTTCTGCGGAGACTTTTTGCCATTGATTCCGTTGTGACCGATTTTGACACCAACAGTTAGCCCCCCAGCTTGCTAGAATCTTGAGCCTTTAGCGTAAGGTTCTTGCGAGTGGTTAGCCAGTTTTAGTTAAGTTAGGCAGAATTAATGGTTGGAAAGGTCCATTGAAAGTGATCTTTCCACTCTCCAGAGAGCGGAAAGCGTTTAAGATTAGGGCTGCGCCTTGTGAAGGCTGCCTATGTACCCTTTTGAGGGGATCAAGCCTTTCGTACTTCGTTTCAGAGTTAAGGTTCGTATGATCTGTTTCCTAGCATGACCTTTACGGTTTAGTTATATGTTGTGTAGGAATTATCGAGCATATTGATGTCGATGGCATCCGGACCTTTGCCGGCCTTGAGACTGGTCTCCTAGGCCGTTTGGTCTGGCCGAGCGTGGCCGTTATAGTTTTCGGACTGGCCGTGTGCGGCTCTGAGTCCCTGCCGCTTTTGCGGCTTTATTAAAAATCAGTTTGCGTTTTTAAGAGCGTGTTTTTATTCGTATGAATGTAGCGGGAAGAATATGAGTTGATATTGAGGGAGGTCCGCGAGTTGTCGTCTCGCATTCCTTTTTCCCTTAGTGTATCACCTTGTTCATTTGCCCGTTTTAGGATGTTTAGTAAATCAAGTGAGCGTTTAGATATAGACGAAGAGACATGCCTTTACGATCTCGATTCATGCCTTGAGACGTTAGCGACCAGTGTGCTGGGTTTAGGGCAAGACCTAGGTTTACTTTCGGATTGAGGCTATGCGATTACTAGTCGGCTTTCGTTTTGTCTGTTGCGATTTTAACCTGATTCCATACCGATTTAGAATCCGCGATAGGTTCTCGGCTTATATGATTCGTCTGGTTGGAACCGAGAATCTCACCGGGAACAATTTCTAAGTTGCCCGGAAGTGCTGACCAAAAGTTTGGATTTCTTTTATAGCGCTATTACCCTTGTGTCGGGTGTTCGAGAGCTATCTCTGCGAGATAACTTAAGTTTGTTTAGGACTATTGCGAGTTTGTTGTGATCAGCAACAAACTTTTTAGGCTATAAATGTTTACGTTGTTTTGGCCTTCGCGGAGGATACGTACGTTAAGAAGTTTTACGTAATTTCATAGTCGCGGATGGACTGTTAAGTCTTCCAAGAAAATGACTTTATCGAGGAAGGAATTTATGTCGAAAAACTAATCTCCGGGCATCTGCGACGTCTCGCAGTGCCGAAAGTTGGTTTTTATTTTATATGCCGCGTTTCGTGTTCGGAACATTTGCGGGCTCGAAGATGTTGCGCGGTGTTGCGCGGTGTTGCGAGGGTTTTGTTTTAACCCTGCTTTGCAGGAACACTTTGGTTCGTTTGCGGATATTCGCAATTAAAACTTACATTCCTGTTTGGATGTTAGGTAGTTTTATGATTTGTGCTAGAGCAATTAGGACTGAGAGTTCGTGTAAGTTGTTTCCCCGAACGAAGCGTTTTTCGTTACGGTGCTTTGTGAAGTGTTGACCTTCCGAGATTCGTACGGCTTTAGGAGCTCTGGTATGAGTGTTTTCTTATACGTCGGATTTTGTAGGCAACTTGCTTTGGGAATAGAGTGAATCGCGAGAATACATGATAAGGGATTTTATGCCTTAAAGCAAATCGATTGTCGAACCACAGGGAACTAGTGATCTAAGCACTAAGAGTACACAAACTTTCCTAATCTAAGCAAATAGAGAGTTCGATTTGTAACAAGCTAAGGTTCCTAAAAATATAGACAAGGTGATCTCAAATCCAATCTAGAAACAGTCACAAGAACTACCTTTAATCAAATGATAAGGTAGAATCCATGGGATTAAGGTAATTGATCTAAGCAATTAGTTTCCAAGTGAAGGTGCAAGCTTCAAGCAATCACAAGTCTCTATAGGTCTAGACACTTCAATAAACAAACTCTTTCTCAAGATGGAAGCCCTTTTGCAATGATAACTCAAGCATCTAATCTCTTAGGTTGAATGTTATCTAAACAAACATTATGATTTAGTCTACTAACCATCTAAGCCTTCTTAACATCAAATCTCTTTGGTTAAGTAAGTTTAGAGCAATACTAAGTTCATTCAAGCATTTTAACAAACACCTTCCGGGCATAAAATAGCTTAAGGTCTAGAAGAGAGTGATCAAGTCTAATTTAGCATTAAAAACACTTAGTAAGCATAGAAACAAGTAGATCTAACAATAAACATGTTAACCCTTCACTAATTATCTTAAATCTACCTAACCCATGGATTCAATCATTGTCTACTCAAAAATCTCCATGATAAATCTTAAACCCATATGAGGTTCAAGGTTAATCATGTTAATAAGAATGAGAAACAATATATAATATGAAGTACTTCCTTAAAATGATACAATGATTCAAGCTTTTACAATGAAAATACAAAGTTCTAGAGAGAAAATGAGATACATTAGGGTTTTTGGGGTATAAAACTATATATAGGAGGTCCAAATTCATCCTGGTTCAATTGAATTAAACCGGGTCAAACCGGCTTAAACCGAGTCAAACCGGTTTAAACCGGTCAACTCTGAGATTTTGACTTTGCCGCGGCCAAGTACCACCCGCGTCTCACCTCCGCGGTACTCTCCGGAGCTCACTGCCAAGAAACCGCGGCCTCTCTTTCTCCGCGGTGTATGCCCGCGTCGTGTGCCCACATCTCATGTCGGAATCGCGGCTTCTGGTCTTCCGCGGTGTATGCCTGCGTCTCGTCAATCTCATCGTCATCTGTTCTTGTACCTTGGTTAGCTCCCGTGGCTGTGCTTTGCTTTCCGGTTGCTCTGTCTCCGTGTATCTAACCGGCCACGACCATCTCATACGCAGCGACCTCACCGAACCAAGCTTCGTCGTCGTCTTGCTCTACCGTGGAGGATGCTCAGATTCGCCGTCAAGCTTAATCCACCATCTCATCACAATCGCAGTTCTTCTAGCTACCGTGTAGGATTCAAGCTTCTAATCCTCTCGGTTCATCATCTTCGTCGAGCTCTAATCCACCGTGGTACCGGCTGGAGTCTTCGTCGTCACACAAGCTCGGGCAACCATGGCCATTTCTTCCTCTTTTGCATATCTGGAGCCTTCTCATTTTGATTGTTTTCATATTGGCCCCAAACTTCCGGATTTGCAAAAGAAACCTCCTGAATTAAACCCAAAACTTTTTAAATGCGCAGACCAGACCTCCCTTATTTGCGCGAACGATCCTTATACTTCTAGATATTTCTAATTCAGCCCTTAACTTCGTAAATTACAGAGATAACCTCGCACTTTCACCCCAAACTTCTCAAGTGTGCATTTTAGACCCTGTGATATGTAATAATGCATGCGAATGCAATATATACACCTAATAATGCAATCTATTAATAAAAATGAATTAAAAAGATATGCTTTATGTTATTAAAATCGTGTTATATCAATACAGAATTTAGCCGATTTTCGACAAGTTTGCATTATCCGTTGAATGTATTGGCTTAGCGTGAAGGTTGTGTGCAGCCGCACAGCCAAGGTCGTATTTGGTAGAGGATTAGACCACTACAGTTTCGTGCTATCGAAAAGGTCGAGTCGGTTTGTAAACTTGGCACTGAAGTGAAGCGCGATCGGACAATAGCCTAGTAGCGTTTGTCAAGCTTGATATGCCAAGTATGCCCATGTTTATAGAAAACGTTTTTCCGTTATAGGTTTGATTTATACGATGAAATTTTCGTATAAACTTTCCTTTGTATGGAAGTTGTTTCTTTTTTACTCGAGGGAGACAGATCCTAAGAAGCTCGATGCAGAGCCCGTGCGGAGTCGTTTGCGGGGCGGTCTCATTCTCAGATGTAAACGAGAGGAATGAGAGCGTATGCTCGTGAACCGATGGGCTAAAGAGTGAGATCTTTCAGATCCGGTCGCGAGGAGGCAAAGTTTAGATTGGCCGCCCAGTGTCGGATCGTATAGCTTGGTTTTCGCTATAGGGAAAGTACTTTTCGCAAAACCTGTTACGTTTACTTTCGAAAGTTACTTCGTTATGACATGATCCTGACCATACGAAGGATTTCTTGCGTAAGTAACGGGCGATGAATTTAGTAATCGACAGGACGCATTGGGTTAACAATGCTTCCACAGATTTTTCGAGAAACCTTTCCGCTTAGTTTTTGATTCTTCAGTGATGGTGTAATCGGAGTCACTCGCGGAGTTTAACCCAAATTTATTTCACCGAGATCTAGTCGCAAAATGTTTTAGCGGGTTTCTCGGACGGAATGAATCACATGATCAGAAATATGACCAGTCGGCGAGAAGGGAGGACGTGTTCTCTATTGCTGCTTTGTGTTCTCGATTTTGCTTTTGCCACAAATTTTCTTGATATTATTCCGTGACTCACTTGATTCGACGGAAAATGATAGCACTGTTTTGACGCCTAAAGATTTCTCGTATAATTTTTCGATTCTTATACGACACTTGTTTTATCAAGTTTGAGAAGATCTTTATGACTTCGGCAAATTATCGAGTTTCACCCTGAAGTTTCGCAGAGATTTTCTAACCGCATGGTTGCGACGAGAGATGCTGTATAGTCCTCGAGATTATTTCCCAGACAGTTTGGATCAGTCTTTAGCGCTTAGACGGTTTTTAGATTGTCGTTTGCTTTTGGGATGATTTCGACGAAGCGTTGCATCGTCCGAATATTTTTCTCCTTATTTTAGAAAGCGTTTTCTTGATGCGAGGAAAAATGTTCGGCGAAAGAAGAAAAATGAGTTTCGTTTGAAGGATTGGGATGATCGACAATCCGGGTCGATTAAAGACCATGGTGGATCGGAGATGACTTGGAGTATGTCTGATTTACAAAACTTCTACGACCGAGTCGGTTTTAAGACAACGTCAGCGTCTCTAGCTCCCTCTTTCTTTTAGGAAATGAGTACGTTTGAATGCGTGGCGATCGTTTCTCGGTTGTACGAGAGATTGAATTGGTTTGCGAGTTATGCCTGAATGGTTAGAAAACAACAAATCGAGATAGACAAAAATTTCTTACGATTTAGCATGCTAGACTATCCTCTAAATTCTAGGTTCTCTAGGTTTCACGGCAGTTTACAAGACGTTTTCATTTCTTATCTACGAGAAATTAGAAGTCTAATAAAATTTTCAAATCGGACATACCTTAGTTTCATCGATGATTTGGGATCGTCTATTCTTCGTTCTTCGTCTTTTGACTTACCGGTCTTTGACAAATTACCAGCAAGAGTATCGGAGCGGGGAGAAGACTTAACCATCGGAGCTCATGTTCTTGTTTCTTCGTATTTCTGATTTTATTTGACCGACTAGGTGCGCTTTGTATATGGAAAAAAATCAATCACGTGTTTGTGATTGGATGTTTTCGACTTAGCGTGGCAGAGTTTCGTAAAATCGGATTGGGTCTAGAGAGTTCAGATTTCTCGTATAGTTTAGGCAACTTTGGTGTTAAGTCAACCGTTGCCGATTTAGACGATTGATTGGAACTTATACGAAGAAACAAGTCTTTGTGGTTTTATCGTAAAATCCTGATGAAAATTCCGGTTGAGACAAAACGAGAATCAGCGCGGTCAAGACTCGAGAGAGAAACTCAAGGATTGGTTCAGCTTCGACGTAGGGCAAGTCGGGTGAACCCTTTCAGCTCGCCGTGTGGCGATCTGGATGGTAAGAACCCTTGGGGCAAAGTCAGCATCTCTTGGGCGAGCTAGGCGCTTGGTTCAGCTCGCCGTATGGCGATCTAGCTAGATCTATGTTCGGCGAGCTAAGACGCTCGGTTTAGCTCTACGTTTGGCGAGCTAAGACGCTTGGCGCGGGTGATCTCGATTCGTCGAGTTGACTTGTTTTCGTCGTAGAGTCTCGATGGAAAGTCCTATTGAGACGAAATGAAAAGCGTCTCGATCAAGATTCGAGATGGAAATGTTTCGATCCGTCGAGCTTGTCCAACTTGCCTAATGGTGAGTCGGCGAGCACAGTTCCGATTCATCAAGCTCTCTTGTTTTCGTTGTAAAATCTCAACGGAAACTTTGATTGAGATGAAACGAAAAGCAGTGCGATTATTGTTTAGAGTACGATCAGGTTCACCATAGCTATAAGTTGGATTGTGCGGACTCACTGGTTGGATAGCTATAACCAGTGCCTCTAGGAAGAGGTGGAAAGCCGGTCAGCTCGCAAAGATGGCGAGCTAGGTTGCTTGGCCGACTCACCGTCGTTTCGGCTGGATAGTATTGCTCGATTCTGCGAGTAGCCTAAGGTTCTTCCGCGAGCAACCTAGGGTTTTGTTGCGAATAACCTAGGGTTTTTTCCGCGAGTAACCTAGGGGTTTCTCCGCGAGTAAAGCTAGGGCTTTCTCCGCGAGTAACCTAGGGCTTTCTCCGTGAACAATCTAGGATTTTGCCGCGAATAACCTACGGTTTTTCCACGAGTAACTTACGGTTTGTTCCGCGGCTTCTGGGAGAGCAAGTTTTATTTTTCCGAAAAGTTCTCGGAAAACGTCTTTTGCTCAACCCATGAGATTTGTCCAACTCGGAAATAAGAAAAACACTACGGGGTTTGATAGATTTTATCGTTTCCCTTAGTGACCTGAGATAGAAATCGTGAGCTTGTTTCGTTGCTCTTCCCGTGGCGAAGAGTCGCGATTAGGTTTTCGATTTTGTTGAGTACTACAACGTTTGCGTGGGCGTTGGCTGTACGAGTAGTCGCTGCTGGAGTTGTTTTACCAGCGTCTTTTTGCGAGTTGTGACTTTGTCTTTCATATATCCAGACATCGTTTTGATCAAGCGTTTTGCGGCTATGAGTAAGAGTAATCCGACTCCCCCTCCTTCTAGCGCCAAACTGTGGGAACCGAAATTCACACTTGTCGATTTCCGTTAAATAAGGAAACTTAGGAAAACCCTAATTTTCCAGAGGAACCGGATCTCTTCGAAAGCCAACGACAAGTAACCAAATAAATGCGGAAAAATACGAAAAACGTAAGAAAACGAATTCAAAGAAAAAGTTGATCATATTTCGATTTGCGTAAGAGAGTTGCGATCATTACAAGGGATTACAAAGGCTTTGGCCGCAGGGCCGTCAGCGAGTTATCAACATAAAAACCTTAAACCTAATCGAGTCGCAGCTCGATAACAAAAGACAGAAAAAAATAAGAAAAAGGATTTGATTGATTTCAGACTGAACCTTATGAAAGGCTGCCGACGTACCCCTTTCGAGGATCAAGTCGAACGTAGTTCAGTTGATAGAGCTGGACCAGAGATCGAACCGCCTAGGCGAGTTCGTCTAATAATTGAGCGCCAGTCATAGAAACCGAACTTGTCGAGAAAAAGCTTAAGTTTCTAAGTGCGGAAAATTCTAAGTCTAGAAAAGTTGTAATAAGTCTCAGATGAGAGCTCTGAAATTCGTCTCCTTGCTTCTGCCCTATGCCTCTTGCTTATATACTCCCTTCCTAGGCGGTTTAGTCTTTCCATTTCGCCCAGATTCGAGTTTAATGGGAATCTTCCATTTATCTCGATCTTTCCTTTTTTCCCGCGGAAATCTTCTATTTATCCTCAAACTTGATATTTATCTTCAAGTTTGACATTTATCTTCTTTCTGCGAGTAAATCGCCAAAACGTCGTCGTATCTTCGGGTTGGACTTCGTTTAAAGTCGCGAGTGGCTTTTATCGCGTTTTATGACTTTCCGAGCCGTTTTGCGATAGATCCGTTTTACGACTTTCGACGAGATCGTTTCCTGATACGATGCCGTTTTTAGATAAGTTTCTCGAATTAATCGTAAAGCTAAGCAATGTTCGATGTTTCGATTAATCGTTGCCGTTTTCTACGATTTACTCGAGGTTTTATTAAAAACCCGTTTTGTACGATTTTTACAAAAAATCTCGAATAAATCATATAATTTAGGCAATATTCGGTGTTTCTTTTAACCGTTGCCGTTTTATACGATTTCCTCGAGTTGTTTTCGAGAAAACAAAGTTTTACGGTTTTTATCGTAAAACTCGAACGATAGGACGGATCGAGACGAAACGGTAGACATTTCGACCGAGATTCGGAATACGATCGTCTCGAAGGATGTCTGCCTTGAATCAAGGATGTGGGAGATTGGGGCTTGGGATGGTCGGCTCGACGTACGGCGAGCTAGTTCAGCTTGGCCAGGTCGCCATATGGCGAACTAGGCGATAAGAACCTGTGGGGCAAAGTCAGCACCTCTTAGTTCGCCGTTGGGGAGTCTCTAGTTCGCCTGCTGGCGAACTAAGCCAGCTTGGCTTAGTTCGC
>CAKOAT010114266.1:86569-125079 GCA_932364175.1 Eruca vesicaria subsp. sativa
CCCCCCCCACCTCTCATGGTAAACATAGCTTTTTCAATTTTGTCCGGTGAATCCCTCTCTTTGATGGATTTGAGCTCCACCAGAATTGTGCAATGGCACTTGCTAGATTTTTACATATCTCCAGCAGGAGCAAGAAGCTAGACATAACATATGTCGCAAGAGCTAGTAAGATAGATTTGAACAAAACTTTATTTCCTCCTTTTGAAAGCCATCTACATGTCCATCCATTCACTATATGTATTAATTTGTCTTTGAGAAAAGCAAAGAGTTTGCATTTGGATCCACTAATATCCTATGGGATTCCTAAGTATGTCCCCATTCCTTTGGATTTCAAGTGTATCTTTAATATGTTGTCTAATATTTGCTTCGATCGTCTTACCAAAGAGTAGAGGTGATTTCTCAAAATTGATACATTGACCTGGTGTTTATCCATATTTCCGGACTACTTTCATCACTTCTTCACATTCACGGGGATCTACCTTACAGAAGAAATTTTATCATCAGGAAAGAGAAGGTGTGATACTAAGGAACACGCGCGTTTAACGCGCATCCCGTTATCTTTCTTTGGTTCTCTGCATGATTAAGAAGGATAATGAACACTTCCATGCATAGAATAAAAATAAAAGGAGACAAAAGATCTCCTTGACGTAAATCTCTCTCCGGAACAATATTTCCTCTTGGTTGACATTTCATAAGCACCTTGTACTCAAACGAAGTGATACAACGCCTTATCCAGGCAATCCAAGTTTTTGAGAATCCCATCTTCCGCATAACTGCTTCGACGAATTACCACTTCTTCCTAGCATACACTTTACTCACATCTGTCTTAATGGCCATCCTTTTAATGCGTCCACTTGGTTCTCAGAGCATGAAACGTTTCATGGGCTATCATAATATTGTCTGAAATCTGTCTGTTAGCAACAAAGGCTGACTGGGTTTTCAAAACTCTGTCTGATAGAACTTTCTTTAATATTTGGCGTAAAATCTTCGAAATTAGCTTCTAACTAACATTGCACAAGCTAATGGGGCAAAATTGAGACATCCCACAACAGTTCCATGTTTGATAGTGTTATATGTTCAGTTTTAATTGATGTTATAGTTAGAACCAATATTGTACTAACAACTCAAATGTTTTGTACCAATACCATTATAATGTGGGATGATCTAGAGGATGTTGATTATATTGTCTCGGATGAAAAAAAGTCTTGAACCATGAGTGAACCTGATGAGGATTGAGATGATATGTTTGAATTTGAAATATGATATAAGCTACCTCATTTTAAACCTGGCTATTTGTGTATGAAGATCTTGTATATTCTGTTCTCTACCTCTGACTATCAGATTATCATCTTCATAAACATCATGAGATTGGTTTCTTTTAAGAAAAGAGAAAACAAAAACTGTTCATTAAGATATAAGATTACAATGGAATACATACAAAGAGAGAAAACATAACAAGATAGAAAGCAATCTATAAAGACAAAGCAAGAGGCATAGGGCTAACAAAATAATGCCTTAACCAAAAGGGATGACCCATTGCGATGTAAGATTAGAAACAATTTTCTTTGATCACACTGTCAGCTATTAGGAAAACACCTTTATATCATGGCGAGTGTGAAACTGGAACACACCAATCCAAAAAATCATGAAGATGGTTGCGAATCTTATAAGATTGAAATCTAAGGGAATGCCAAGATAATGGTTTTTGAAAGAGCTGAGATAAGCCTTTTGTCTTCACAGGTAAAGTGAAACGATCTTCCAAGAATCGATCACTTGGGAAAGGAGGTTGAGATAAGCCTTACTACAATGGTTCCAAATAATTCACTAATAAGGGATATGGATTGAAAGGTCACACTAAGTTTGCAAAATGCCTTTTATATTCTTTTCTGAAAGAACACAGAGAATTATGCTTGGAAATTTAACAAATAAGATGATCTAAACTCAGAAAAGAAGGTTGTTGATAAATATTTTGGACAACTTTTGACCATAACAGCGTACTAACATATGAAGGAAAGAAAAATTTGATGTAGGGGAGAGAGAGAGAGAGAGAGATGAGATGAGATCAGGGGAAAAGGGAAGGAAAAGGAGATATGGATGGATATAGGAGAGAGAGGGGAAATATAATTTTGACAACTAGATGTTTTCCTGCATCATGTGTTGCGATAAAACTTTATGTTTAAATTATATTTAAAAATAAAATTTTGATAATATTTAAGATTTTATTTTTTAACCAATATGTAAATATAAATCGAGTTTAGGTAAACATAAAATTAAGATAAAATAAATAATTTGATTTGTTTAAAATTATAATACAGGTTTATTTTCATTATTTATTTTGGTAAAGATATATTAAATTAACCTTTATAAAATAAAAGAAAATTGATATTTGTTTTAAATATCAAAATATAAAGCTAAACAGAATTTCTAAAATTTGAAGATATCAAAAGAAATTAATGATATTACAATTTAAACATATTTTTTCTGTAAAGATTGTATGAACTTTTGAAAATTTTGTTTGATTATAAAAATTCTATGATTATACAAATATAATTAAATAATATTTAAAAATTTGTAAAATATTTTATATTATTTAATGACATATTTGAATATATTAATTTTAATAATGATTTATGAGTTATTACTATATTCTCAAGTGTTTACCAAAAATTGAAATTAACATTAAATGTAGTTGTTCATGTCACATTTAACCATAAGCCATATCATCAACTCTGCAATGCCATGTCACATTTCTTTGCAAAAGTGATTGTAGAGATGTCATGTGTGAAATCACTTCACAAATAATGTCTAGGAGATTATATTATATGTTTCATAAATAGAATATAACAACTATATACAGTGGCGGAGCCAATGTTACGGAAGCGGGTCATGTGACCCCTATGAATTCTGATAATTTTTCTTTTTTTTACTGGAACAAATTTAGTGAAACATTGCAAATATAGTTTATGTGACCCCTATAACATATGGATGAAATTGAAATGACCTCAGTGAAAATTTTTAGTTTACTCCGCCACTGTATATTCAATTTATAAATATATGTTAGTTTTCCAAAATTCAATATACACAAAAATAGTTTGTGTTTTTTGTAGGTATATCAAAATTTTAAGTGATTAAAACTTTTAAACTTATAAAGCTAATTAAAAAGAGAGGTGAAAATAAGAAAGGACAAAATAGTAAATATTAGGTTAATATCATAGCCATTTGAGTGTTTTGGTTATATATTTAATTTCGTATTTTTAATGTTCATGTAGCCAAATTTCTCAAAACTAATTCATATTGTGAAAATATGAATTATGATTTTTGATCTTTTGTTTGTTTTTTTCTATTTTTCTTTTTATATATATTTCAAATGGCTCAATTTTTTTTGTTATAAACAAATAAACATTTAGGAAAATATCTATGTCTCAAGGTATTCTTAATCTTTATATTCTTCAAAAAAATTTAATTTTAGAAAGGTTAGCGGGCCAAGCCCCGTTCAAGTACCCTAACCCACAGCGGACTCAATTTTATTTTGGTATGTGCGGCAGACCTGCTGTAATTGTGGTTTATATATGTATGTTGAGACTTGCCTCACTACTGAGCTATTTGGACATAACCCGTGGGTTGCGGTCTCCTTTGACATCTCTAACTACTCTATCTCACTCATATGTTCTTCCTCTTGCGAAAGTAAGTTTTTTGGTACCTATCAAATTCATTGTGTTTCTGCCGGAAAATGTTACTCTCTATCAAAGGTTTGATTCAAGCTCGATTCAAAAGAGGAAGATGACAAAATCAGTTACGAGAGAGGGAGAGATTGAAATGTAAAGTTTGTTATTCACATTCTCGTTAACCTTACAAACTGAAGATTCAGTTATTTACATGTAAACCGGAATAATAAGTAAACCAACATTGAACCGGTATCATCCCAACTATCCTAAGACGCCCCCCTCAAGTCTTTAGCTTCTGGAGCAGGAGGAAGATAAAGACTTGACATAGAGAACCTGTTGAGTAGAGAATTGAAAGGACCCGGATGCAGAGCCTTCGTTAGAATGTCTGCAAGCTGATTATGTGTAGAAACATGTAATGTCTGCAACTTTCCAGCCTTCAACTGATGACGAACCGTGTGACAATCAATGTCAATGTGTTTAGTCCGTTCATGAAAGACCGGGTTCATGGCAATATGGATAGCAGACTTATTATCACAGAAGAGCTTGGCAATGGAAGTAACAGAGACATGAAGATCACAGAGAAGTTGCTGCAACCAAATCAACTCACATGTGGCAAGGGCTAAGCTCCTATATTCTGCCTCCGTACTACTGCGACTAACCACTGACTGTTTCTTAGACTTCCAAGAGATGAGAGAGGAACCTAAGAACACACAGAATCCAGTCACTGAACGTCTTGTATCCTTACAAGTAGCCCAATTTGCATATGCAAAAGCGTTAAGGCAAATCTCTGTATCGGCAGAGTAGAACAAGCCAAGACCAGGATTTCCTTTCAAGTATCTTAACACCTTATGAGCGGCTTGTAAGTGAACATCAGTTGGTGCCGAGAGAAATTGACTCAACTGATGCACTGCAAAGGTAATATCAGCTCGTGTGATGGTAAGATACAATAGACGACCAATAAGCTCTCTGTAGACAGTAGGATTGGATAAAGGAACTCCCAAATCCTTAGACAAGTGAAGAGAAGGATCCATGGGAATAGAACTAGGCTTACAGCCTAGCAAACCAGAATCTTCAAGCAGATTAAGAGCATACTTGCGTTGACAGACGCCAATACCCGTAGAAGATCTAGCTATTTCCAAACCAAGGAAGAAACGAGCAGAACCAAGGTCTTTAATCTTGAACTCTGAACGTAAAAGATCCTGAAGCTTCACCAAAGCAATCTTATCATTGCTAGCAATCAAGATATCATCAACATAGACAAGTACCGCAAGGAAAGAATGATTCTGAGCCTTCACAAAAAGTGTATTGTCTGCTGATGACTGAACAAAGTTAGCACCAAGAAGAACATAAGAGAACCTCTTATACCATTGCCTTGATGCTTGTTTGAGTCCATATAACGACTTCCAGAGTCTACAAACCGGATCAGGTGGCAAAACAGTACCAGGAGGAGGAGTATATCCTTGAGGTAACCGCATGTAAATCTCCTCATGCAACTCACCATGCAAAAACGCATTGGAAACATCCATCTGGTTCAAAGACCATCCCTTAGCTGCAGCTAAACTGATCAAAAGCTTGACACTCGTGAGCTTTGCAACAGGGGAAAAAGTATCTATATAATCAAGACCTTCCTGCTGTGTAAAACCTTGAGCCACCAAACGAGATTTAGGACGCTCAATAGTAACATCAGCATTATATTTCAGAGTATGAACCCACTTACACCCCACAACATTCTTGCCAGGAGGAAGACTCTCAATAGACCAAGTTCCATTCGCCTCTAAAGCCTCAAACTCCGCATTCACAGAACCACGCCACATATCAGAAGCCATAGCTTGTTTGAAAGTCTTAGGTTCCGTTTCAAGAGTATAAGCAAAGATAGAAGATTGAAAAATGGGATTGAGATTGTCATAAGACAAAACAGAGGAAAGAGGGTAAGGGGTTTTCTGTTCTGCAGGAATGGTAGAAGAAGAAAAAGAAGTAAAAGGAAGTAAAGCACAATGATACTCAGAAAGATAACTAGGAGGTTTAGTCATCCGCTTAGGTCTAACAACATTAGTAGAACCTACACCAGTATCATGTGAAGATGATGCTACATTACCCTCATGCATATGAGATGAATGATTAGCAGAAGAATGATCAGAAGATGTATGCACAGAATAATCAGAAGATGTATGCACATAATGATCAGATGATGTATGAGCAGAGTGATTAGCAGGAGGAGATATCGGATGAGTACAATCAGTATGCAAATGTTCTGGTAAAGGAAATGTATCAACAAAGTGCAAAGGAACATGTAAAGATAAAATTGTATTAGGAAAAATATCCACAGAAGATGCTAACATTTCAGTAGTTTTAAAAGGAAACTCTGTTTCATGGAAAACAACATTTCTAGTAATGGAAACAGAACGTGACTCCAAGTCCAAGACTTTAAAACCTTTGTAACCAAGTGGATATCCTAAAAAGATACAAGGTTTAGCTCGTGGTGAAAACTTATTTCTATCTTTTAACAATGTGGACGCATAGCACAAAGAACCAAAAACTTTTAACATACTGTAATCAGGTTTCTTACCAAGAAGCAACTCAAAAGGAGACTTGAAACCAAGAAGAGGTGAAGGCAAACGATTTATCAAAAATACTGCAGTCAAAACACAATCACTCCAATAAGCAAGAGGCACCTGAGATTGAAAAAGCAAAGATCGAGCCACATTTAAAATATGTTGATGTTTCCTTTCAACAACAGAATTCTGTTGTGGTGTATAAGGACATGAATAAAAGTGTATCATCCCATGTTCTTTCATTAAATCAGGAAAAGCTAACTCTGGTGCATTATCCAAACGTATAGCTTTTACTTTTGCATTATATTGTGTAGAAACAAGTTGAAGAAATGCAGGAAATGAAACAGAAACATCACTTTTATTACGCATCATGTAAACCCATGTCATTCGTGTACAATCATCAACAAGAGTAAAGAAATATCGAAAACCTTCCACAGACTCTGTACTAAAAGGACCCCATACATCAATATGAACTAAATCAAATGGTTTAGGTGACAATCTATTTTGAGAAACAAACGCTAATCTCTTTTGCTTAGCTAACGGACACACAGAACAATGAGACTTTGTAGACGAAGAAACTGACTTCAAGCTTGGTAAATCTGGGACAATGCTTTGGAAAACACCAGAAGAAGGATGACCTAGACGAAGATGCCACACATGTTCACTATGCAACACAGAACCACAAAAGAACGTCGCAGGAGATGATGTTGAGAGGGCAGGTTGCTCAAGAATGTAGAGATTATGATAGAGATTACCCCTCCCAATCATCAATCCCTGTGAAAGTTCTTGTATCAAGCAAACATTGGAAAAGAAATGTGCTGAGCAAAATGAACGTTGTAAAAGATTGCTCACACTGATGAGATTAAAACGAAAATCAGGTACATGTAAAACATTATGCAAAATCAATGTATCAGTAATGCGAATGAGACCTATATGAGTAATGGGAACCATTGTACCATTAGGTAATGTAACTTTGACATTATGAACCGGTGTAAATTCTGTAAACATTGCTAAATCTGAGCAAACATGACTAGATGCCCCACTATCTATAATCCAAGCATCATGTGGTAAAAAGGATTGTAAGGTTGAAAAACAAGGGTCTTGGAAAGTAAGAGCATGTTGGTTATATTTGAGACTGGTAGAAGGAAAAGGAAAAATACCAGAAGAAGAAGCTAAAGGAGTGGCACCCTGTTCTGTGATCGTAGCTCGTGAATGCGAAATAGAAGGCGCTTGAGCATGGACCTGTGATGTGAACTGAGAAATCAGATGCTGAATCTGTTGTGGAGTGAAGTCTTTCAAAGTCATATTAGCACCACCACTCGTAAGATGAGGAACTCCAGGTTGAGAATAAGAAACCCCAAAGTTAGAATGCACAATAGCAAAGCATGAGCCTGTTGAGATGCAGTAGTATCCGTAAGCTGCAGTTGCTGTTGTGGAACAGAACGAGGCTGCTGTTGCTGGTGCTGTTGATTCTTCTGAAAAGACTGGTTCCTTGAGCCGTTTGTTTTATAACCCGGAGGGAAGCCAATAATCTTGAAACACTTTTGAACTGTGTGACCACTCTTTCCACAATGAGTACATATCGGACGTTGTGTTTGACGAAAAGTGTTATAAGCTGCAATGTAAGCATTGTTCTCCATGGCAGTCAAGGAAGAATCTGGAGGTGTCTGCAAAGAGGCCGTGGCTTGAAACGCTACAGTATCAACCTGAGTAGACGGCTTAATAGATCTCTGTCTCTCATCTTGGGTAACAATGTTAAAAGCCTCTTCTATCGTTGGTATTGGCTTTAACATCAGAATATGACGCCTCGATTGTTCATACGTCTCATTCAATCCCATGAGAAATTTAGTCACTCGACTCCTCTGTTGCAACTTCTCCCAAAGACTAGCAGCATCACACTCACAACGACCACAAGTACACTCAGGAAGCTCAACATAATTCTTATGTTCTTCCCAAAGAGTCACCAACTCGGTATAGTAAGTAGTAACATCTAAAGATCCTTGTTCTATCTTACTTAACTGCTGCTCAAGATCATAAACCCTAGGAGCATCATCCTGTTTAAATCTTGTGACTAAGTTCTTCCAAATTCCCTCAGCAGTATTAACAAACAACAGACTTTGGCCTATTTTCTTGGAAACCGAATTCAACAACCAAGTAGCTACCATATCGTTGCATCTAGACCACACGCCATAATCCTTATGAGTAAGAGAAGGACGAGGAATAGTACCATCGATGAAGCCTAACTTGTTGCGAACATTCAACGCCATACGAATAGATCGTCTCCAAGAATGAAACTCCGACGCCATAGTCAATCGATCTGAAACAAGAACAAGTCCAGGATGATCCGTATTGTGCAAATAGTACGGATTCTCATACTTATCAATCTGGAATCGGTTCGAATCAGTATGTAACTGCTCCGCCGAAGGGGATTCTGAATCGGAAATCACCATAGAGAGAATCACAAGAAAAACAAAAGAAATCACAGAAACGAGACGACGAAAGAAGAGAAATCGTTCGAGAAAGGTCAATCAAAGAGAAGAAAGTAAGAAGAGAAAGTGAAAACAGCTCAAAACTCCCTGGAAAAGTTCAAGAATGGTGAACATCATCAAGATCACGAATCGAGAAACTTGCATCATCGGAAGACTCATGATACGAATCGAAGAAGCGGAAGATCAATGAGAAAGCTCTGATACCATATCAAAGGTTTGATTCAAGCTCGATTCAAAAGAGGAAGATGACAAAATCAGTTACGAGAGAGGGAGAGATTGAAATGTAAAGTTTGTTATTCACATTCTCGTTAACCTTACAAACTGAAGATTCAGTTATATATATACCAGTTGGTATTTACATGTAAACCGGAATAATAAGTAAACCAACATTGAACCGGTATCATCCCAACTATCCTAAGACTCTCTTGGAACATACTGCAGAGGTTGATACAGTAGCAACAGATCCATTGATTGAGACATAAGCTGTCACTCTTGATGATGAAGGTTACAAGACTCAGTGTGGTGTCATGGTTATATAAATCTCTAGAGTTCCTGCTTGAGAGAAAGCTTGTTCTTAAAAAGAATGGAGGGGGGGGGGTATTAATATGATCATAAAAGTTAGTGACATGTCACATGAGAAGGAATGAGCTTGCACCTACAAAATAAGACGATGAGAAATTGGTTACACTCGAAAGAAAGTAGAATAATATAAAATAGAGAAGGATTACTGTTGAGAAAGGTTAGGCTAATTGTGGATCTTGTTGCTTGGGCTTATTTCTCTGTAGAGATTCAAGACATGGTTGGATTTGCAAGTCTGAGAAACTTGAATTTGGCATTGTATATGTCGGTTTCATTGATAAAGTGTATGTGGACTTATGTTTTGTCTATGTAATAACCTTGTAGCTACAAAATCCATATTCCTGACATATTTTGCAAGTAAAACTGACTCAGACGTAATTGATTCAACTTCCTTTTTAGACTCTGGCATTTAAATGGCTTTTTCCTCTATCTTGAAGGGTGAAAGTTTCTCTCAAAGACGAGTGGAGGCAGCAATTTTCCCTTCTTCGCTCCAAGATTGATGGGTTGATGCATGTGATTTGAAACTCCAATCGTGTTTAGACAGCGAGTTCTCTGTTTTTGGCCAACTGCGGGTTGAATCACCGGCGAGACGGCTAGTTATGATCTGTCCATTATCCTTTGCCAAATTGCAAACAAGTTAAAGCAGTTCAACTTTGGGATAGCAGAAGATTTTTGTCTCATACATGGATGTCTCATTGTTTTTTGTAGACCTTATGCAAATTTTATTTTAGTATAATTAACGCAAATTTGCAAAATAAGATCTTAAATTTTGTTTTTTTCATCACTTAAATTTTTAATTAAATATTATTAGTTATATTAAAATAATCGCAACCTTTCTATGTAAATGCATCTTTCATGGCGCAAGAAGATAGAAATTTGCAAGTTTTACTGTTAAACCCTCTTAACATTATTTGAGAATGATTTTTCATCACTACATTCATCCTAAAAAGAAAATGATGACATTGTCTATTAAAAATGATGCCGTGAATCATATTTAATTATGATATCGACTAACAAAATTATGACATTAAGTTAATTATAAAAATTTAAATATAAGAAAATAAGTATATGGTAATTACCATAATTAAAAACTATAAATAAAATAATTTCAATCTTATATAAAATTTTTTATACAGTTATACTATAAACAATAAAAATTTTAAATTATTTTATTTATTATTATTTTAGTATTTCTAATAAGAAATCATCCATATATGGTAGATACAATTAGATTAGAAAATTAAACTAAGTAAATATTACAACTACTACTTATATTTTTAAAAGTTAATGAACTTAAAATTAAATATAATGAAAATGTAATTTTTTAAAAAATATATATATATATATATATATAAAAGTTATTGTTTATGCGCTTGGCGCATGAAACCATCTAATAAGAAGTAAAATAAAAAAAAAGGTGAAGAGTTTGGAGATAGAAACCTTATAGACAATTCTCAACAAACAACACTGTTATTAACATGTAGGATAAATTCTGTTATTTTATCTTGTTGTAATGTGTGGTTATTATAGTCAAAAGTTGTGCCTTCCATGTGGAAGTTAATTATAAATTAAATATAATATAAAAAGCTTGATGCAAAAGAGAAACAAAATTACAAAAATATATATTCCCATTTATGCTATCGTAGGACAATTTTCTTTAATAGTCATTTTTAAGTTTTCATCACAAAATTAGTTTTCCAAGCTGAAAATCAGAAGTATAACTTTCATTAATATACCAAATGACCTTAATTTCTTTGATTAATAATAAAAAAAGAGAAGAAAATGGTAAAAACAAAAATTGGGACTCATCTCTCTCGACGCCGTCAAAGTCAGACGAGATCGATTCGTTAGCATCTCTGGCGAAAACGTATCCGGCGAAAATGACAGAAAAAATCTTGGGACTCAATCTCTCTCTTGACGCTGTTGAAATCAGAACAAAAGTCGGATCCGATTCGTTCCATCATCTTCGGCGGACAACATTGTCATCATCTCCGGCGAACAACTCTGTCATCATCTCCGGTGAATTCCACACAGCTTTGATTCTCCAACGGTGCCATCTCTGTATGACTCCAAAGTCTAGGGTTTTGAGATTCAAAAATGGAGCTTCTGTTTTCTATGATAATTTCTTGTGTTATATATCTATTTGAGAACTAAAAAGTTTGTTTTGTTGTATAGATTGAGTAGATAAATCAATTAGATTTCTGTCTCTTAAACAATTCTTTCTTCACTTTGGGCAGTAAATATCTAAGGTAATCAATTTTTCTTCTTGATGTTGAATTTTAATTTGATTTGTACTTTGTTGTAATCATTTCGTGGTTCAAGTTTACTTTAGTATCATCTAATTTATCAGTATTTTTATCTACTTACACAAGTGATATATCAGGAAGTTAGTGACTGACTAGTGTATGTGTAAAAAGTAAATGAATCATGTGTTTACTGGTCTTTTAAGTATTAGTGGATGTTTTAGGATTCATCTCGAAGTTACAATAACTTAATCATGTTTAACTGGTGGTTGTAATTTGAATTCTTAGTCAAAGAATTTGTTGTTCTTACAGGATCACATATTGATCTTAAAACCTGTGTGTTTGACGATTTTTGGAATAATTTAGAATATTTCTGGAAAGCCTTCTAGATACTTTGGAAAATTCACGATTTTAGGAAGAGTTTGTAAACATTTAGGAAAGTCTTCCAGCATATCTGATATTAACAAGAAAACAAAACTCTTTTATGCAGAACAGGGACAGCAATGGGAGAATCATACCCTACCCTAATAAAACGACCTAAATTGAGGTATCCAATTGGTTCGGATTTGCACCAACTGAAGACAAAAACATTGATATTCTTCAAATGGAACAGTTGGCAGGTAAAACTCTTTGTATTTGATTAAATTTCTTGGCCTGATATATGCAATTGGTTATATCTTGTTCTTTCAAAACATGACTGAACTAAGTGTATGATTTTGGATAGTGTTGATTCCTGCCTTGATGTTGGAAGCTTTTAGGGGTTGATATAAAGGACGTGGTTCCATTTCAAGTTGAAAAGGCTAAATGTATACCAAAGACGAATTTTCCTTTCAACTGTGGTCTCTTCGTGGTCAAGATGCTCGATTTCCACTCACTAAAAATAGAGAACATGTCAAATATTAACAATGACAATGCACGGGAATTAAAGAGAAACATGTTTGTGAGATCTTCAACCAGTTTATGGATGAAAACTTTGGACAGTAAAAAAGATGCAGCATATGTTTGAAACATTTTTTGTTTAACTAAAACTTATGCTTTTGAACTTGTTTTGAAGACTTTTGTTTACT
The DNA here is from genome assembly GCA_932364175.1 of Eruca vesicaria subsp. sativa. Taxonomy (NCBI): domain Eukaryota; kingdom Viridiplantae; phylum Streptophyta; class Magnoliopsida; order Brassicales; family Brassicaceae; genus Eruca; species Eruca vesicaria. The sequence continues at coordinate 99,165 of CAKOAT010114266.1, forward strand.
TTGCCATATCGGTTATTGAACGTTTTCTGATTTCAGTTCTATTAGGAAAGCAAGTAATATATCCAAGATGATTTTGTATAGAATGTGATCTTTTGGGAAGACTTTCCAGAATAGTAAGTAGAACAATATAAACAACTTTTTATTCAAAAAAAAAGATAATTTTTTTCTCACAGCTAAGGATGAATCGAACATGGGTTTAGCCGTGTCAGTTTAAAGTCTTGTAAGAGTAGTGGTTTAGTCGCTTAACTGAAGAGAATCATCTATTTGTACTGAACACATAAATGTATTTAAACCGAAATTATATATTTTAAAATTATAAAAGCAATGAGAATAATCATGATGGGATTTCGAGAACATTTTATATAATTGAAAAAAACATAAAAAGTCTGATTCCGAGGGGAATAGAACATGAATTCAGACATGTCAGTTTAAAGTCTTGTAAGAGTAGTGGTTTAGCGGTTAGGATGAGGAGAATCATTTGTCTGTACTAAACACATAAATGTATTTAAACCGAAATTGTATATTTTAAAATTAGGAAAGAGTTGAGCATGTCAGGATGAGCTTCCGAAACACATTTTTATTCAATTAAAATATAAACATAAAAAGTCTTATTTCGTGGGGAATCAAACATGGGTTTAGTTGTGTCAGTTTAAAGTCTTGTAAGAATAGTGGTTTAGCCGCTAGGATGAGGAGAATCATTTATTTATACTGAACACACAAATGTATTTAGATCGAAATTATATATTTTAAAATTAGGAAAGCATTGAGCATGTTCAGGATGAGCCTCCGAAAACACCTTTTTATTCAATTAAAAAATAAACATAAAAAGTCAGGTTCTGATGGGAATCAAACACGGGTTTAGTCGTGTCAGTTTAAAGTCTTATAAGAGCAGTGGTTTAGCCGCTAAGCTGAGGAGAATCATCTGTTTGTAGTATACACATAGATGTATTTAAAAAAATTATATATTATAAAATTTGTTTGTGTTGTACACATAAATGTATTTTAACCAAAATTATATATTATAAACTTTGGAAAACATTAAGCGTGTTCATGATGGGCTTCAAAAATAAACTGTAAATGTGGTCTGGTGCATATCACGTAATTATGGAATAAACAACACCTAGAAATCGGTAATAAAAACAAGTAAATCATCAATAAACCATTGAAATGAAAAAGAATAGAACTTGTTTGTAGAATTCAAATGACATTTAAAAAAAAAATCTCCTAAGACAATTAAAAATATAGAAATGAAATCTCTAGTTTTTTTTCTTTTCTTATCACAGATGCATAGACAGACAAATTTCATTATATTAAAGACCCCAACAACTTTGCAGATGCTCGTCTGTGGTTAGCATTCCTATGTGTTGTAACACAAGAATGCATGTGCACATATTTCTTAACCACAAAAAAATCTGAAGAAGACAGCTGATATCACTCAAATGTTTAATCCTAAGGAGTGAATTACTCTCTCAAATAAGAGGTTCAATTGTAGTACTTAGGGATCGAATCCAGAGAGAGCAGGAACACACAATAGACTATAGAAATCAAAGTTAAGACAGTGTCTCGGTCGACTGTGGTTGGCGAGTATCGATCGACGCACTAGTGTTGTTATCGATCGATAGGGAACGTGTTTCTTTGCGGATCGAACGCTCCAATCTTGTAGGATCTGAGACGAAAAGTAATTCCTCCTTGCTGCTTCTGGTACTGATAGGCATGTATGTACCTGAAAGAGAAGAAAAAAATTTAAGTAAGTAACTATAACAGTAAATAAAACCTAGACTAAACCTATTAATCAAGTCTAATGGCGAATCCTTGCTCCCTGGCAACGGCGCCTAATTTGATATCACTCAAATGATTAACCCTAAGGAGTGAATTACTCTCTCAAATAAGAGGTTCAGTTGTAGTACTTACAGATCAAATCCACAGAGAGCAGGAACACACAATAGACTATATAAATCAAAGTTAAGCTAGGTGAACAGTTTATAAAACAGTAAATAAGAAGAAATAGATAGACCTAGGTGAACAAGGTAGTTGTTCGATTGGTTGAGTTTGTAAGCAATAAGGAGAAATAGATAGACCTAGGGATTTATCAATCAAGAGATTCACAACTACAATTCAAGATGCTAACAGCTTATATATTCATTCTAGAACTCGATTTTAATAAGTAAGTAATCCATCTATCAATGCAATTACTAATCAGATGTCTAAGTCCTTGTTCCAGCTTTCGCATGCGAACAAGAAATGAGTATCGATCGATGCTATGGCCTGAGCGTCGATCGATATTACCTCAGACAAGCATTAACGACCTAATCGATTATGTTCAACTAGATTCCTAGACCAATTCTAATATGCGCCTAAGTATCTAATCCAGCAGGATTCGGGTTCTGTTAATTGACTGCACTTTAGTGCATCTCAATTGTCCTATGATTCTAGGTTCAAGCAATCAGTCACACTTTCATAATATCCTAATTACTCCAGATCCTAGTATTACAAATCACCCTGGTGTAGAGATCTATAGATATTCTAGCAATCCTAATCATTCAGTTTGACATTAAGCTCATGAAATCCCTAAACCTAACAAGATGAACTACTAAGACATGATAGAAGAAATACAAATCATAGTCTAAATAATAATAGAATAAGAAATTAAAGATAATTACAATGGAGTTCCAATCAATCTCTGAAGGAGATTTGATCTTCTCTCCAACTCTCTAACAAATAACAATGAAAACAAAAGATGTAAAAAGTCAACAATGGCTTGCAAATAACATAAACAGGATTTCTGGTCGTCCAAAGGCATTCTGGTAATTTAGGTTTCCTCTGGGCTTTAGTTGGCCATGAAATATACTCGGTCCGCATTCTAGCATTCATATTGATCGATGTGAAGTGTCTCCCATCGATCGACATGCACATATCTTCTCGGCAGCTTTCTCTCGCGAGGCAGACTGACCATTCTTTAGTAAAACGAGCATAACTTCTGATCTAACCGTTGGATTGACCCCAAAATGGTGGCATTGGAAAGCTAACTCAAAGCTCTATCTTGTGTCCATAGATAATCGAAATCGCACCATGGGAAGGTCTCCATCCAGATCTAAACATTTGACGCGTCTGCGCAGTTCTGCATTTAAAGGCTCCAAAAGACACCAAAATCACCACTTTACTCCATATCATACCTGAACCTGTAAATACTCTAAATAGACTCTATATTGTAGTAAATATATATTAAACCACCTATAGACCAGGGCTAGAAATGGGTAAAATCCATGGTCGATCAACTCCTCCAGACTTACCCTTTTGCTTGTCCTCAAGCAAAACAGACAGGCAGTATCTCTGAAAGAGGTTTGAAAACAGTAGGGACTAAAAAAATTTAAAAACTCAGTCACCATCCCTCTAGTAATTCAAACCAAATCATAAACATCCTAACCATTTTCGATCAACTCCCCCAGACTTACCCTTTTGCTTGTCCTCAAGCAAAACATACAGGCAGTATCTCTGAAAGAGGTTTGAAAACAGCAGGGACTAAAAAGATTTTAAAAACTCAGTCACCATCCCTCTAGTAATGCAAACCAAATCATAAACATCCTAACCTTAGAAGCACATTATACAATATCCTAATATAGTAACCAAATTCACTTAGTCAACAACTCAACAGAACCTCTCCGACAATCCCCTCTACTAACCTCATTTCTTGCATAAAATAAAAGTGCAGGCTTTACCATGGGAGTATCGATCAAGGAATACATGGATACAAATCAAGCAAGTTTTTGAGTAAATAGGCAGTCTTATTCTGGTTTCTTTTCTCTTTATATCTCCCTTCTCTAAATCCCAAATTTTTCTTCTTCTTTTATATCAATCCCAATGAACAACAAATGTTCATCTTATTGATCTTTCTACTTTTTGTAGTCTTTTCTGACAAAGTGTAGGCGAATAGTGGGGTCATGGGTAATTTACCTCTCGCTCGCGTCCACAATGTGTGATCATTCCTTTGAATTAGAATGGTGGGGTCATGGGTAATGTACCTCTCCCTCTGCCTTCTCAAGAAATCATCTCAATCTTTTTATTTTTCTCTTTTTGGGATGCCAAAGGAAGGAGAGAAGGAAACCAAAAATTTACAGACTTATACCTTCCAGATTTGCAGGAGGATTCCGATCCCTTGTATATCAAGCCCCAAGACAAGCAAATCAAGTCAATATTAGGTTGGAGGTCAGCTTCGGTTCCTTCAAACATTCTCAGCAAGTGCAAACATAGTTGACAGGTTGATCCACTTTAGTATCTCTAATACTTCTGCAATCAGTAAATCTAAGACTGATCTAAAGGGTGGTTAGATGACAAATAATAAATCGAAAAAATAGATCATCATCCCCTTCTTGACTCAATAAAAACTTTTTTGAAAACGTTAGTAATGCCCCCAGACTTATATTACATTGTCCCCAGCGTAACACAGTCGGTGGTAAGGTGAAAATCATATAGCGGAAGTACGAAATTTAACAAGTAAGAACAATATACCTGACCGGATTAAGTATCGATCGATGAAAAAGAGTTACCATCGGTCGCTGCAAGTGTTGTACTGTAGATCGATATCGACTGTTTCTCGTCGGTCGATTATCATGGTAATCATGTACTCAGGTCTGCTTTTCTAAATGTCTTAACTAAACACGCAATATTAGTAGAACCTCCCCCAGACTTAAATAACATTGTGACCAATGTTATACAGCCTAAGATTGGTGGAAAAATAAACCATAAGGAAAATATTTAACAAAGAAAGACTGTATACCTGCTTTGATGTGAGTATCGATCAACACAGTTAAGCGGCGATCGATATTCTTGATGCTCAGTCGATCGATGCTAGCTAGTCATCGTCGATTCTTATGCAAACTCATCTTCCTTGAATCTTTTTCCTAATACTTGTCATAAATAAAAGACTAACACTCTAAAAGTTAGTAACAGATAACTAAGAAAACAAATTAATTTTTTTTTTTATGAACAGTGATCCTACTACACTAGCTGTGCTACAGTAACTCCGCTACAGTGATCAAAGCTACAGTGATTCCTGAGTTTCTGCTACAGTGTCGGTCGATATTGCTGCTACAGTGTCGCTCGATGTTCATGCTACAGTGTGTTGCTACAGTACCGTCGTTACTGTTCATTCATGTTTTTTTTTTTTACATGAAATTCTTAGAAAACAAAATATCAGAGCATCTCCAACCCCACTCCATAATTTACTGCAAAATGGAGTGGGAAATGGAGTGATGAAGAAACAAAAAAAGTGATTACTCGAAATATGGAGTAATGAGATTTTTGTTTCTTCATTACTCCATTCTCCACTCCATTTTGAGTAAAATATGGAGTGGGGTTGGAGATGCTCTCAGTAATAAATGAAAATAAAACCATATTTAAAATTACCTAACAGTGGGTTGCCTCCCACTCAGCGCTTTGTTATAGTCATTTAGATTGACTTTTAGAGATCTGATTTAGTCCGGGTTAAGATGTGAACTTGCTCAAGAACAAGTCTCAGTGTCTCTCTTCCTCATTTTGTTGATGTAGTTGGTAAAAGCTCTGGCATATACTTCTCCTTTATCTCCCAGCTCTGGATCACATAGCACTCTAACCTTGGCAAAAGGTTCAGAACTTCCTCTTGACCTTGTGAAGGAACTAGTGATAGGAAATCTGCATCTGCATTCCTTTTCTTTTTCTTCTTCCTACTCCTGGTCCTCCCCCGGACTTAGACTTTCCAGTCTCGGTCTGTTCTGAAATACAGAGGGTGTCGATCGATGCTGAAGGCTTTGTGTCGATCGATTCTGAAGGCTGCTTGTCAACCGATGCTGTATGGTGATTATCGATCGATGTTGATTCTGGCTTTGTTGACTCGCGGTTTGAACCATCTATAGGTGCTGGATCTTCAAACATCTCTATGCATGATATAAACTTCTCATCGGTCTTCTTTTTCAAAGGATCATAGAAGACAGTTTCATCAACATTAATCAGGCACATCATGTTCTTCTTAAGATCACAAACTGCTCCCACTGTAGCCATGAAGGCTCTTCCAAAGAGAAGTGAATTTTTTGTGCCTGGTTTAATCTCCATGACATGAAAGTCCACTGGAACAGTGCAGTGCACTATCTCCACTTTAACATTCGTGATGATGCCTGCTGAATCAACTCTGGAGTTGTCTGCGAAAGTGAAACTGTCTTTAGAAGGTTCCACCTTTAATCCTATTACTTCAGCAGTGTCTATTGCCATGATCCTGACTGCAGATCCAGTATCACAGAGGGCGGTTGACAAATCATGGTTATGTATAAAGCATGGAATCAGGAACTTCCCTGGATCTTGCTCCTTCTTCAGAGTTCTATTAGGCTTACAACATACCTTGTTGAATAGCAGCTCAATGTCTTTATCTGTCTCTCTACTTTCTCTGAAGAAATTACCAAGTCTGTACTTATAGTAGGCCTCCTGAAAAGACATATACTTAGGAACCCTCTTCACCCTCTTGTGGAATCCATCAAGTTCCACTTTGTTAATTTCTCTCCTGGGGTTCTTGGGAATATAGGGTTTCCTAGATTTCACTCTCATCTCAACTGGAATCTCATCTTTCGTTACCTGACTTTCTATGGCAGTTTCGTATCCATCCCATTGGTGTTGTTCGATACCTGGTGTATTTCGTCGATCGGCATTTGCAACAAAAGAGGTTTCAGCTAGGGTTGATTTCCCTTGCTTTGGTGCTTCTGCAGATTGCTGATTCATCTTCTCTCTTGTGTTGAAGAAAACTGAAGTCTGAGATGGGTTTCGAGTTGCCTTCAAGCGGTGTGCATTAAGATCTGGTAAACTAACTCGACATGGCATGGGCGGATGTCGATCGATGATCTGCTTCTCCTGTCGATCGATATTCACTTGTTGGTGTCGATCGATGGCAACTATTTTAACTCGAAGTAGGGTGGCAGGATGTGGGTGTTGAGCGGTAAAGTCGGAGTGGTTTTGAATTCCAACAAACTTATCTGATCCCAAAAGTTGTGTCGATCGATGCATAGCTGATTGTGTCGGTCGACGCTCAGGTGATGATGTCGAGCGATGCTCGGGTGTTGGTGTCGGTCGACACCAGTACGAGCTGCCTATAGACATAGAGCTTTCGACTTGAAAAGCATCTTCTTCCAGCTTCTCATGCTCAAGTATTTTCTCAAATCCAATATCTAGGATGTCATCAACCTGGTGCCTCTCACTTTCCACAGCTTTCTTTATGACCAAAGCTTCTTGCTTCACAGCTTCTGCAGTATGATAAGCTTGGGTGCGTAGCCTCTTAACATGGCTATCTAAGGTTTCTAACCTTCCATTCAAATCTTTGCAGAGAAAATCCAATTTCAGATTCAAACACTTAGTCATCTCTTGCTGTTCTTTCAAGAGCTTCCCTAGCATGAACTCCATCTCATCCTCATCCTGGTATGTAGCTTGTTGCACCCATGAGACTTCATGTACAAAACCAATCTAAGCCTCAACAATCTTGTCACCATCCTTTGCAGCTGATTTTACCCTGTGTATATCCAGATTTTTGACACTGTTGCTAGACACCATGTTCTCAATCAGCCTCTTAGCTTCCTCTATGGTCTTTGTCTCAAAGTTTCCTTCGCTTGCAGTGTCCATCATAACACCGTATCTTACATCAATGCCCATGTAGAACTTCTTTAATAACTGAATCTCCGTAAAACCATGATGTGGACAATCCTTTTGGTATCCCATAAACCTCTCCCAAGAGCTTCTGAGAGCTTCTGTAGATCCTTGAGAGAATGTCCAAATCTTATCTCTTATCTCTTCAGCCCTTGCATCATCGAAGAATTCATTAATGAATGCATTCCTGACATCATTCCATGTAGTGAGAGATCCTGGTCGTAGACACCTCAGCAAACGTTTAGCATCCACAGAAAGTGAAAATTTGAACAACTTGCAGATGATGTAGTCTTTTGTTGCTTCATTCTTCTGGATTCCAGACGTATAGTTTTCTAGTGTCTCAATATGGTCCAGGGGATTTTCATGAGGCAGACCACAATAAGGGTGCTCACTCACATGAATGAAATCTTTGGGGTGTACTTGAAATTATGGAACTTCCAGAGGTACTCAGATAGCAGACATGTTGGTATATAACTCTCCAGGCCTGATCGATCCTGCTAGCGTTCTCTTGCGAGAAACTATAGCATCCTTAGTGGTAGCAGATAGCTCAAGGATTGCAGTTCCTTCTCCATCTATCTTCTGACCTGCTGCATTACACAAATGACCTTCCTGGTCATGCAGGTCTCCATTCTCATCTCCTACAAAGGATATCATCACAACCATGTCTCGCTGCTCAGTATCGATCGATCTTCGAGGTGAAGTATCGATCGATGTTGGGTGGGAAATGTCGTTCGACAGAAGGGTAGCTTCGGTCGATGTGGGTGGGCGAGTGTCGGTCGATGAAGAAGGTGTCTCGGTCGACTGTGGTTGGCGAGTATCGATCGACGCACTAGTGTTGTTATCGATTGATAGGGAACGTGTTTCTTTGCGGATCGAACGCTCCAATGTTGTAGGATCTGAGACGAAAAGTAATTCCTCCTTGCTGCTTCTGGTACTGATAGGCATGTATGTACCTGAAAGAGAAGAAAACAAATTCAGTAAGTAACTATAACAGTAAATAAAACCTAGACTAAACCTATTAATCAAGTCTAATGGCGAATCCTTGCTCCCCGGCAACGGCGCCTAATTTGATATCACTCAAATGTTTAACCCTAAGGAGTGAATTACTCTCTCAAATAGGAGGTTCAATTGTAGTACTTAGGAATCGAATCCACAGAGAGCAGGAACACATAATAGACTATAGAAATCAAAGTTAAGCTAGGTGAACAGTTTATAAAACAGTAAATAAGGAGAAATAGATAGACCTAGGTGAACAAGGTAGTTGTTCGATTGGTTGAGTTTGTAAGCAATAAGGAGAAATAGATAGACCTAGGGATTTATCAATCAAGAGATTCACAACTACAATTCAAGATGCTAACAGCTTATAGATTCATTTTAGAACTCGGTAAAATAAGTAAGTAATCCATCTATCAATGCAATTACTAATCAGATGTCTAAGTCCTTGTTCCAGCTTTCGCATGCGAACAAGAAATGAGTTTCGATCGATGCTATGGCCTGAGCGTCGATCGATATTACCTCAGACAAGCATTAATGACCTAATTGATTATGCTCAACTAGATTCCTAGACCAATTCTCATATGCGCTTAAGTATCTAATCCAGCAGGATTCGGGTTCCGTTAATTAACTGCACTTTAGTACATCTCAATTGTCCTATGATTCTAGGTTCAAGCAATCAATCACACTTTCATGATATCCTAATTATGCCAGATCCTAGTATTATAAATCACCCTGGTGTAGAGATCTATATATATTCTAGCAATCCTAATCAATCAGTTTGATATTAAGCTCATGAAATCCCTAAACCTAACAAGATGAACTATTAAGACATGATAGAAGAAATACAAATCATAGTCTGAATAATAATAGAATAAGAAATTAAAGATAATTCCAATGGAGTTCCAATCAATATCTGAAGGAGATTTGATCTTCTCTCCAACTCTCTAATAAATAACAATGAAAACAAAAGATGAAAAAGAAAGCATAGCCGTCAACAATGGCTTGCAAATAACATAAACAGGATTTCTGGTCGTCCAAGGGCATTCTGGTACTTTAGGTTTCCTCTGGGCTTTAGTTGGCCATGCAATAAACTCGGCCCGCATTCTGGCATTCATATCGATTGATGTGAAGTGTCTCCCATCGATCGACATGCACATACCTTCTCGGCAGCTTTCTCTCGCGAGGCAGACTGACCATTCTTTAGTAAAACGGGCATAACGTCTGATCTAACAGTTGGATTGACCCCAAACCGGTGGCATTGGAAAGATAACTCAAAGCTCTATCTTGTGTCCAAATATCAGCAAAATCTCACGATGGGAAGGTCTCCATTCATATCTAAACATCTGACGCGTCTGCGTAGTTCTTCACTTAAAGGCTCCAAAAGACACCAAAATCACCACTTTACTCCATATCGTACCTGAACATGTGAATACTCTAAATAGACTCTATATTGTAGTAAATATATATATGAAAACACCTATAGACCATGGCTAAAAATAGGTAAAATCCATGGTCGATCAACAGCTTTGTTATGTTGGTTTCAGGAAGAATGTATAACAGTTTTGGAAAGCCTTCTAAAAACTTTGGAATATTCATGATTTTAGGAAGAAGTTGTAAACCTTTAGGAAAACCTTCCAGAATATCTAATATGAACATCAACAAAATTACTTTTTTATTTGATTACTCAGGATAACAATAGAAAAGGAGATTCATACCCTTCTAGGAAAATCTCCATAGAGTAATAATTACCACAAAAGAAAATGATTACTTTCCTGGAGCTGATGAAGGGTCCCTCATTTTGGTATATGTTCTGTTGATATACTTCATCTCTAAGAAAAACCAATCTCTCGTCACAACAAAACCACAATATCTCTCTTTAATTAGCTTCATTAAGACACTTACTAGTCGGGTTTCTACGGTTAATGATCACAATTGCTCTAACATGTCATTAACCATGTGTTATAATCAATATAGAAGCCTATCAACAGTTCTGAGAAGAAGAATATACTCACTATTATTCTTTGAGAGCGAGCCTGATCAAAACATTGGTGAATGTTGTTAAAGCATTGTCACAGCTACCAACTTATTTCAGTTATGTTTTAATAAGGCAAGTGCTTGAATATATCTCACGAATAAGAAGCTCAAAGAAAAATGTTTTGATGTTGTCTACAAACACATTACAGCCATTTAGAGGCTTCAACTTGACTGCTTCATGTTCTTCACATAAAGCAATGGCTCGTTTGTACTTCCAACGATGCTCTATTGAAAAATAATCAGCTCCATTTGATGTCCAAATTTTTCAGGGAACCAAGAATTCTGAATAGCTTCATAAAACGCCACAAGCTTCTGATCGCAACTTCACTTTGCAATAACTATCAGCCACATCGTATCAAAAAAATTCTGCAGCATATCATCATCCATACATCATGAAACGAAGCTCAAAAGCACTCTCTTGGCCGGACTGAGAATACATCAAACCCAACTGTATACAGTTTGAATCATCCATCATCTTCTCCAATATACCTGCAATATCGTCAACTAATAGCACAAACTGACTATCCTATAAGGCTATCCGCTGCTGAATCTGACATACATAATCTGTCCATTTGATGGTCGCTATCTTGTATGTGAATTTACATTGGTCACCAGCTCAGTACTACAGTCCCATATCAAACTGCCGAGAAATTCAGAGACTCTTCATCAGCTATAAAATGCCCATTAAGGGAATCTCTGTAGATTGTCTCTCTGATTTGGTTTTAAAGGTGAATTTACAAGATATGAGCAGCTTCTCTTGTTTAGTGTGTGACTGCTCTCTCTTTCCTTTTAAAAAAGTGTTCACTTTGTACTTGAAAGTCCAGTCCTTTTGATACTTCCTTTGATTCATCTTACATCACCTTAGAAGCAATTGATCTAACAATTGGTGTGCAATGAAACCAGCAGTTTCAAATGAATTTTGAATCAACTTTTCCGCCATTTCCATATTTAGAATGAATGATTTTTCTAATTTTAGAGCAAACCAAACACCAACATAGCGTAGATTATTGGCTAAAAGATGTGAGATATTGTTCTATTTAGTACTTTGAATCAAGAAAATCCATAGATCGAGGATACCTTTAGGAAACAGAAACATATACGGCAGCGCAGAAGTGAACTGAGGACGACAGATGTGATGAGTGACTGCGGAGATGATGACAGTCAGAAGCGGGTAAAGCACATGCTTCTGGCCGCCAAATATTAAGTAGTAGGTGGAGACCCGCGCCTTGAGCGGAGTAAAAGTATATAAGAAATATAATTTGAATTTATATTTTATAGGATTTGGTGAAAAACATGAGTCCAAAAAATCGAACCGAATCAGATCAGTAAAAGTAGTGCTTAATCCAGAATGAATTTGGTTAGATATTCGAACGGACTTAAACTTTGGTATCTAGAAAACCCAACATGTACTGAAAAATTCCGAGTATTTAAATATGTCTGAATCAGATTTATATACTTAAATATATTAATTATTTTTACATTTAATATCAAAAAACTAATATACAAAGTATATAAAATATTTTGAAATTTTCTAAAAACTTGAATATATATAAAAATAAATAAATGTCTAAAATAGCTAACAAATACTCAAAATAACAAAAATATTTGAAATATCTATAAATTTCCTAGCCAAATATTTAAGCCAACTAATTTTTTGATGTTAAGATTAATATTTTAGCACACATTTTCAAATTTATATGTTATATATTATTTTGGTTTTTATATTTTGAGAACCTTAAATTATATATAAATTTTGAGTTTTTAAAAATAATTTAAATGGATTATCTGAACCCAACCAAGCCCGCAAAGATCCTAAGAAAACCATATTATTTTTTATTTTTAGATTTTGAGAACCAAAAAGTATATATGAATTTGAATTTCTAAAAATAATTTAAACGAATTATCCAAAACCGAACCGAACCCACAAAAATCCGAGCTGAGCATAAACCAAACTTTCAAAGATCCAAACTAAACCCAAACCGAAATTGATAAATATCTGAATAGGACTAAAATTTTGAACCCAAAATTCCAAAACCCGATCCAAATCCACAAAAATTTGAATATTTAAGTTAAACATATTTTTATGTTAAAATTAGGGATTTTGGCACACATTACTCAAATTTATATGTTATATATTATTTTTATTTTTAGATTTTGAGAGCGTTGAATATATATGAATTTTGAATTATTAAAAATAATTTAAACGATTTATCTGAACCCAAAAATATTTTAACCGAACACTAAAAAAGCCACAAATAATAACTTGAAATGAAAATTATAAGTATTCGAATGTGGAAAAAATCGTTAACCTAAAAATTCTGAAATCCGGACGAACCCGCAAAGATCCAAATACTTAAGCCAAACCCATTTGTATGTTATGATTAGATATTTTGGCACACTTTATTAAAATCTATATGTTATAAATTATTTTTATTTTTAGATTTTAATAACCTTAAAGTATATATGAATTAATTTTTTAAAATAATTTAAACGGGTTATTCGAACCAGAACCATAACCGAACCTGTAAGGATCCGAATAAAAAAAATTTAAATTCATATGAGACAGAAATCTTTAACCCTGAAAATATGAAACCCGAAACAAACCGATAAATATGTTTCATCTTCTCACCAAAAAATTGAAGTTGAGAGATTTTTGGGCTCTATTATTTGCGAGGGTTGGCTCTTGGAACTCTGAGATAGGAACTGTGATTTATAAGGTCTTTTAGTGTTAGAGAACAATGCAACCAAAACTGAATTTAGTATATATTTCAAAATGTGAAGGTTATAACATGGATCTGAAGGATTGATTTCTGGAATTTCTGGTTCACATAAAAATTTTGAGAACATATTTTTGTTTGTCGAGTGTAATAGCAACTAGGTGGTTGCCCGCGGTTTCGCGGGTATAAATATTATATAAAAAATTATATATTTTATTTATAATTTTATAATTTTGAATAACAATCATAAATCTTAAAAAGTCTTTTAAATTTAAATAGTTTGGTAATCAAAAGCTTGATATTATATAATCTTAGAAGTGTTTCAAACAAAGAAAATTAGAAGAGTTGTGAGATATAGTGATAATTCTATAAATTTTAATCTAAATTTTCAAATATCTTTATATGATAATATGTAATTAACACAAAATCGAAGATTATTGAACACAAAAGTTATTTCTAACACTTTCTATTCTTCATTTTTTTCTAGGGAAAATTCCATATAAATACCCCAACTAAATTCTATTAAGCTTTTTAATACCCAAACTTTTTCACTACCCAGTTTAAAACCTCAACTAATTATTCTGCCCACTTTATTACATCAACTTTTATAACTGTATCCATTTTAATACTCAAACTTTGTTTATTTTAATTAACAATACTAATAAGTTTCCAATGAAATTTTAAAAATGTCTAAACTTCAGAAAAAAATTAATTTTATTATATGTTTGAGTAACGAAATTAAATAAATTTTTTATAATCTTAAGTTTTGTAATAAGTTTTTTAAGTTTTATATATTGAATTTAGTTTGTTTTTTTGAAATAAAAAGTAAATTATTTTTTTTTCCTTCAAAAACTTTTTTTTTAAACATTAAATTTTCTACAGAGTTTGTTTACCTTATTTCTTAAATCTTCAAATAAATTTAGAAAATTTAAATATTTTTTCTTAGAATTTGTAGATTTTTTAAAATTTCCTTTGAAATTTATTAGTATTATTAATTAAAATAAATAAAGTTTGAGTATTAAAATAGATACAGTTATAAAAGTTGGTGTATTAAAATGGGCAGAATAATTAGTTGAGGTATTAAACTGGGTAGTGAAAAAGTTTGGGTATTAAAAAGCTTAATAGAATTTAGTTGGGGTATTTATATGGAATTTTCCCTTTTTTCTACCACTTAATTTTACTTATATGCAAAATAGTTATAAATTTTTCATAATTTTTTAAATCACATATATCGCTCTTTCTCATTCATTTTTTTGTCATCTTTTTTTCATTTTTTATTTATTGTTTAAAATAAAACTCAAAATTGGGTCAGAAAAAAAAATTAACCCTTAAAGTATCTCTAATCATAACACTATTTTATCAAAAACTCATTCATTTGACCATTTTTTTTACTAAAACAAGCATAGTTTAGATATGTTTTAAAAGTATTATTTTCATTTATTTTAAATTACTTTAATACATATCTATTGTAATTAAATCTGACTAACTAATTTTATATAAGAAAAAATAATATTTAAGTTTTTAAAAAACTTAATGTCGTATTTTAGATAGATATATATACTTAATATTAATGTAAGATTCAATATTAAATCAAAATAAAATGTTTTTATTTTTATAAAAGTTTATTAGTTCTTAATTTGTTAAAACTTTATTATCATCAATTGTAAAAGTTTATTATACCTCCTCCCAACAAAAAAAATATATCATTACTTTAAAAAAAATTACGATGTTTAGTTTTTTTTGGAAATGTAGATTAGTTTAGATAAAATTAGGATTAGTTTCCTTTTAAAAATTTTAATTAAATAAAAAAAAATAAAAAAAATTCATCAACCAATCAAATTAGAACGTTTAATTGGAGAGTCTTCCTATGAGTGACACGTCAGCATAAGTCACTAAAGTGACTTCAATTTATGTTCTATTTTTCACTTTCGATCAAATCAATTGTAGAACTGGTCATTTTTATTGATCGTCCTTACTCAATTTAACTTGATGTTTTAAAACACATAAAATTAATTAATTAATTAAAATTTATAGTAATGCGTAAATTACATGTATCTCGATAGACAAATAAAAATAAGTATATAAGAATGTAAGAGAACCAAGAACTCAACAAACATATTTTATTATTCTTCATTCCTGATTTTTATTTATGTTTCTTTTCTTTTTTCCTATTAAAAGATAAGCATGCAAACATTATTATAATCAAAGTTATGCGAATTATATCAATAGAGTATTCACTCTTGTATTAATATAATTTTCGAATTTTAATTTTATATTAAAATAAATCTGATAAATATATTTTTAAAGGACTTACCATATAATTTTATGAACTTTTAAATAGAAAAACTATTTTCATCATTTCTAAAGGTGATAACTCAGCTATAATATCACATTTTCATTGAAAAATTATTGGAATTTTTAAACTAATATATTTGATATTTTGCATTCATTTGACTCATTTTCTGCAATCTACGAGTTATTATATCCTCTACTAATATAAATATATTTAAAACAGTTTATATATTTGTTTATGTAGTATCATATGTATTTATATGTATAATCTCAATTTATATAATATAATCTATAATATTTAAATTATTTCTATAAAAAATTATGTTAATTCATCTATATTTAAGATGTTTAATTGTTTCTTGGAAATATAGATTAGATTAGGTAATGTAGGATTAGTTTCCTTTTAAAAATTTTAATTAAATAGTTAAAACAATAAAAAACCATCAACCAATCAAATTATAGCGTTTAATTGGAAAGTCTTCCTATGAATGACACGTCAGCATAAATCAATAAAATGACTTCTCATCCTCCTATAAATTAAATGAGAAGTCAATTTAGTGATTTCTGGTGACGTGTCGCTCATAGGTGAAGTTTCAAGAAATTGTTATAATTTGATTGGTCGATTATTCTTAATTTTTATTTATTTAATTTAGATCTAAAAATTTAAGGTAAGTATAAAATCATTTAACATCACTTGCCATATAATCTAAAGAATATTACAAATAAAAATTTATGGAAACTAATTCACGAAATTATAGAAAGATTAATAACATTTTATTTATTACTTTTAATATTTATAAATTATAAAATATAATGAACGAANTTATTCTTAATTTTTATTTATTTAATTTAGATCTAAAAATTTAAGGTAAGTATAAAATCATTTAACATCACTTGCCATATAATCTAAAGAATATTACAAATAAAAATTTATGGAAACTAATTCACGAAATTATAGAAAGATTAATAACATTTTATTTATTACTTTTAATATTTATAAATTATAAAATATAATGAACGAAGTTTTATATAAGATAATTATAATAGTTTATACTCTACTTGATGAATTGTATTCGAATATAATTATATAATAACAATTTTAAATATTGCAAAATCCCAACATGTTTATTAATATTATTTTTACATTATTTATTGTTGTTTAAAGAATAAATTTATCTGAATTTTAATATAATTTTATAAAATGTTATAAATTATTTATAAAAATATAAACCTACTATATATTGATTAAGAAGTAACATAAGTTATTTTTTATTACGTGCATAAATGAACTCTTCAAATTGTTATAATTTGATTGGCCGATGATTTTTTAGTTTATTTATTATAATTATATATAAAGAAATAATTATTTATGGTAACTAATTTTTGAAACTATGAAAGAGTAATAATGTGATCAATTTTGTTTTATATATTTATAAATTAAATAAAATAATAAACAAAAAATTTTATTTGAATTGATATAATGATTTTATAAGCCAATGTAAATAATTTTATAAATTTATTTATAATTTTATATCCTCATCCCCCTATATATTAAAAAAGAAGTCACTTTAATGAAGTTTTCTTACGTGTCATTCATAGGTGCAATGTAGAATTAATTCTCTTAATTTGATTGGTTGTTGGCATTTGAATTTTTATTTATTTAATTAAAATTTTTTAAAAGGAAAGTAATCCTAGAATTACCTAATCTAATATATATTACCAAACAAAAAATTAACCATCTTAAATACATAAGATTAATAGAATTTGTTTATAGAAACAATTAAATATCACATATTCCATTATATAAATTTAGAATATACATATAAATACATATTATATTATAGAAATAAGTATATAAACAATTTTAATTTTTTACTATTAATAGTGGATAAAAAATCATACATTACAGAAAACTAATAATATTTTTATACTCACTCACTATATATGTATTCTTAAAATATGTTCAATGAATGCAAAACAGTCAAATGTAAATTGTTTTTAAAAAATCTATCATTTTCCAGAGATAAAATGTCGATAGTATAGTTAAGTTATCACTTTCAAAAATTATTGAAGTATTTTTATATTTAAAACAGAAAATTATATGGTATGTCATTTTAAAAAATATGAATAAATAAAAAGTTTATTATAATATAAAATTACAAAAAATCAGAACATTATATTAATACAAGATTTGAGTTAATATTATATTCATATAGCTTTAAGTATAATAAAATTGTCATGTTTATTTTTAATAAGAAAAAAAAGAAAAGAGACATAAATAAAAACATGAGTGGATAATAATAAAACATTTTTTTGTATTCTTCGTTATTTTGTATTTGTACATACATAATTTTTTATTTGTATACCAAGATATTTTTTTACGTATTATAATTGTAAACTAATTATATTTAGGTGTTTATACAACATAAGGAAAAATTGAGCAAGGATGATAAATATAAATGATAAGTTATAAAATTGTTAACGTAGAAGATACAAAATATAACGCAAATTAATTTTAAAATAAATTATTTTAAAATAATGAAAAGTATTTTTTCGGTGTAATAAACTTTAAAGTTATAATAAAATATATGATAACAAAAGTTATAAAAAAATTTATACAACTAGAAACATGTTATTGTGATATATTAAAACTATTGAATCTCATGTTTATATTAATCTATGTCTAAAATAATGACATCGCATCATTTAAGAATTAAAATATTTTATGTTATATAATTATTTAATCAAAATTACTTTTCTGAAATACAGTTATTTAGATTTACTTAAAATATGTATGAAATGAAGACTATGAATTAATTTAAAAAAACAAAATTAATAATAAAATATTTATTTTTTCAATGAAAATCTTGGTCAAAGGAATCAATGTTTGATAAGATAGTGTGAAGATTGGAGAGAATTTGATAATGAATTTATTTGGTTAGTCAACTGTGATTTTATATTAAATTCTAAATAAAAAAAAATATGTAAGAAAGGGAGAAAGAGAGGGAGATATGGTGATGATAAGGATTAGAGAGTCGGTTATGATCATAATGAAGATGAAAAAGAATATAAGTGAGAGACTGAATATAAGTGAGATAGATTGTGAAATCATTTATTAATACTATGTCAAAGTGTTTAGAAGATTTAACAAAATATGGTGAAAATTTTGCAACCAAAAAGAGATAGAAAGAGTTTTAAAATGAAATATTAAGGATTATATTAAGGACGAGGTAAGAGAATGAATATAGGTGATTGTGAGAGAGTGAATGTAAGTTTGAGAGATTTTGAGATTATTTGATCAACTAAGAGAGAGAGGGAGAAAAAAAGAGAGAGGGGGAGAGAAAAAGAGAGCGAGAGAGGTGTACAAATACATACAAAAATAATGCAAAAAGTGATACATAAGAAACAAAATGAATGTGTGAAAAAATACATGGAGAAATCAAATGAGAAAAATAGAAAAATATATTAAAAAAGAGTATCTATGTAAAAGAAATAAAATTACAATATATTTATACATTTCTACTATTTTTTATTCATGTAATGTATAGATTATAATAATGTCCGCACAGGCGTGCGGACCGTCCACCTAGTTTAATATATAAGAGAATGCATATAATTTTTTTTTAAAATAGAAGTGTATGAAGACGAGTTAATGTGATTTCTAACCTATTATTAATAAACATATATAGGTACTAAATGAAAATATATAGTTAATTTTGATTGCCCATAATTTAAGCCTTATACATTTTCATTTAACTATTGGGATTAATTTTGGGATAATTTATAAATGAAAATATGTACCTTACGAATGTCAGAAGAGTATATTATTACTTGATGCACAGAATCAGTTCTTAGCAAATTACACTCGTCTAAATAAGTAAAGTTTGAAATTAACGTGCCCAGATAGTTTAGCATTTAAAAGATTACCATATTTCATATATTCCATATTTTCAAAAATAANGGGATTAATTTTGGGATAATTTATAAATGAAAATATGTACCTTACGAATGTCAGAAGAGTATATTATTACTTGATGCACAGAATCAGTTCTTAGCAAATTACACTCGTCTAAATAAGTAAAGTTTGAAATTAACGTGCCCAGATAGTTTAGCATTTAAAAGATTACCATATTTCATATATTCCATATTTTCAAAAATAAGAATAGTATAACGTTTTGCATATACATACAATTTTTTTTTTCTGTCATTTAGGGAGAACCTTACGATAAAAGTTTATATGCTAATAGAATATAGTACATAGGAGCTTAAGACACTCATTGTTACGACTTACGAACTTGTTTAAGGATTCATGTACATAACACGATCAATAATGGAACAGTGAACATTGATGAAGATTAGTTAAATCATTGTAATATAGCAAGAAAAATGGCCTCAAATATCATTAAGGTGTACTCTGTTTCGAATAACTTAAAAATACACTTAAATTGTTTTAGTGTTGTTCATATGTGTATTTAACAGAGTTTGTGTAAAATTTACACAACAAAGCTTGAAATACTTAGGAGATGATTCAAATAGAACAGAGCTCTAATATACCTTGCTGTGTAGTTCATTCGTAAAACCTTTTATATTGAAATGAATCGTGTTGAGGTTCATCGAAAGTACAGGAAAACTCTGGTTTTTTCTGTATAGTATGATTCAATGGGCCTTGCTGTGTAGTTCATTCTTCAATACAACTCTCATATGAAACGATATGTTAAGCTTTATAAAAGCAATAGAAAAGACCTTCAATTAGACCAATGGAACAAAAACTTAGCTGTATATTTCAATTTTCAATACAACTTTCATATTAGAGCACATCAAGCTTGTTTATCTTGTTTATTTTATTGATTTATTCGTATCAATTGACTTTGCTGTTTAGTTCTGTATGCAAATTACTTGAAGAATGGAATAGTAATGCATAAAACAATGGAATGATGTTGAATTTTTGGTTATTCATGTGTTTGTAATTTTATGATGGTCCATTAATACGAATAAACTATGCATTATGAAGGATATTGTTTATAATGGTTCAAGTAAGATATGCGTTAAATTATTTAGAACTCATTCCAAAATATTACGATGTAGCTGAATATGATATACGAAATGGAATACAACGAGAAAATTAGGAACACAAGAGAATTATCATTTATAGGAAAGTCATGTATTTGTTAAAAATAATGTCATGTATTGTTATTTAAAAATATAAATATACCATATGGTTATCAATGGCATAATTTGTAATTTTTCTAGTAAATATTGGTCCTTTAAATAATTTAGTTGAAAAAGTCTCTAGTGATGACACGTAGGCTAAAATGGCAAACTTGTAAATAAAATACAAAACAAAAGTTAGGTTTTTAAAATGTTTCTTGATTAATAAGTAAGGAATTATTTCGGCCGTTTTTTTGTCAAAAGTTCCTCTAGCCTACTTGGTAAACATACTCTTACTAGTTTGATGAGGTTAGAGAGTTCGCCGAGTTTTGGAGCGTATGGATAACTGTAAGATGCCAAATCTCATACATTGTTCCCTACCTTTACTAATCCTTGGTTTTACTATCCTTCGTGCAGGCGAGTGGGATTTGAAGCTTCCATGTAAAGCTCGAACCAGTAAAAAACGGTCGACGCTTTTCTCAAGAAAAGAACAGCAAGTCATCAACAAAGCACTGAAGATGAGGGAGTTGCCAGATTTTTTCACTGTCGTCGAGGCTGATGAAGAGTTATCGGGAGCAGGCGGACTTATGAACATCATTGATGGGTTTAGCTAGGATGGATCTGATGTCTTGCATATTTCCATTGTTTTATCCATTCATTCATATGCATTTTGATCATATAGACTAGGATTTAGTCGTTTCTAGGTTGCATTTTGCATACATGAGTTCTTATCAGGTATTGGAGTATTCTTGGAATTCTTGGAGGTGATTGGATGCATTTGAGGTCCAAACGAGGAGTTTGAAGTGATCATTGAACGAGTAGGGCGGGAGAGACGTTCCAGAGCGACCCTATGACGTCGCTCCCAAGCCAGAGCGACCCCCTGAGCGAGACGTCATGGTCGCTCGGCCTTTTGACACTCGATTGCAGGAGGAGGTTCTGGAGCGACGTCTTGGAGTGACGTCCATTGGTCGCTCCCAGCCAGAGCGACCTCCCGGAGCGAGGCACCTAGGTCACTCATCTTTTTATCAAATCCAGAAGCCAAAACAGCCCCTGGAGTGACGTCTCGGAGCGACGTCCATAGGTCGCTCCCAGCCAGAGCGACCTCACGGAGCGACGTGGCGAGGTCGCTCCGCCTCATTTGCTTGGTTGAACCTTGTATTTTCTAGGGACCTTTTTCATTTGTTTCATGTTTTTACACTTCTTAAACCTAATTTTAAGTACCCTTTTGTAGCCTACCAAGCATCTGATCTTTGATCTGCAAGAGAAAACACAAAAACCTCTTGGAAAAGTTGATTTCTATGAATCATTCTTCATTGTTCTTGTGATCCCGTTTTATTACATTGCATTATCTACTCATCTTTACATGATTTACCTTGAATCCAATATGGGTTTAAGAGGAATCATGAAGATTAGTGAGTAATCCACCTTTGAATTCATGGGATAGGGAGATTTAAGGTGATTAGGTTAGAACTAGGATGTTTAGTGTCGATTTTCCTGTTTCCTTGCTACTAGAGTATTCTTAATGCATCTTTTGAGTTGGCCTCTCAAAGGTTGAGCTTTAGGCATTTCCCACCTCACAAGGTCTTCGATGAAATGCATGAGTCAATTCTCCTAAGCTTTTAACACACTTTATCAAAGACATTTGTTGTTAAAGGTGTTAAGATGGCTAATGGACTTATTCTTAAAGATTACTTCTATAATATTCAACTGAAGACATTTGATGTTGAGTTATGTTAGTGACTGAGCATCCATATAGATATAGAGTTTGTTTAGAACTGTGTCTAGGCTTAAGGTTGGTAGTTTAATTGATCATTTGCCATCTTTAGATCCAAGCTGCAAGGTAAGTTAGTTTTGAAAGATTCTTCTCCAGCCCTAAGAGCTAGAAACTTCAGTGAGCTCTTCAGACAATCAAGCAGCTAAAGCTTTATCACTTTTTCCTTAGCAGCTGCGCCTAGCCATCTGTGCATAACAAAGAAAAAGCTTCACCGACTGCTATGATTCCTAACTAACTAACTTACGAAGTTTGATCACCCAAGATCTAATCCCTACTCCCATGGGTTCTCCTTTCTATTAATCAAGGAAGTTATTTTAGTTATCGCTTTTCTTATTCTTAGTTATAGTTTAAAACCATCATTTATTATTCGATTGCACTTAGATTAAGTGAGTACTTACATTCTGAGTGCTTTAAAATCCCTTAGAATTGGTTCGACAATCATTTATACTACAACATTTGTCTTAGGAGCCTTGAAAAATCCTAACTTCAAATTGGCACCATTGCCAAATTCTGAGTAGATTTCAACATTGAGATTTAGTCACTTGCTTGAGACTAAGTCATTTTTCTTTTATTTTGTTACTGATTCTTCATCTTCATCTTTATTTGGCTTTCAGGTGTATGAACCTGAGGAGCAAAGGCACCACAAACCTTGTTCCAAGAGTTCCAGATATCAGGGCGTTTCAAAGAGAGATAGCAAGACAGAGAAAACAAGCAGAGCAACAGGCTTAACTACAGAGGTTGGATACAGATATGGATGACCCACCACACAGAGTTAACAACAATGTCCAACACCCACCAGTGCACCCACCGCGCCCAGCTCGCCCCATTGGTACCTATGACCGCCCAAACCTTCATGGCAATAGGTTGGGAATTAGAGCACCAGCTGTGGAAGCCAACAACTTTGAGGTCAAACCAGGACTCCTCAACGTGATCGAGAACAACAAGTATCATGGCTTGCCTGTAGAAGATCCATTTGATCACTTGGACAAATTTGACTGCTACTGGGTTGTCAAAGACCAATGGTGTGTCTGAAGATGCCTTCAAGCTCAAGTTATTCCCTTTCTCTTTGGGGGATAAGGCACGTTAGTGGGAGAAGTCTCTACCCAGCGACTCTATCACCACCTGGGATGACTGCAAGAGAGCATTCTTGGAGAAATTCTTCTCTACTTCAAGAACTGCTAAGCTGAGAAATGAGATCTCAATTTTTCAACAGAAGAACTTGGAAGGATTCAGTGAAGCATGGGAGAGATTCAAGAGCTACCAAGCTCAATGCCCACACCATGGTTTCTCCAAGGAGAGTTTGTTGAGTACATTCTACAGGGGGGCTCTTCCTAAGTACAGAGTAAGATTGGATACTGCTAACAATGGTTCTTCTTGGGAAGATCTTGGGAAGATCTGAGGAAGATGCAGAGGAGCTGGTTGACAACATGGTGAAAAGTGACGCAGTCTACAGTGGAGACCATGACATAGGCAGTAGAGGTGACAAGCAGACAAGAAAGGAACTAAAGGCTCTACAGAATAAGATATACATCCTCATTGCAGAAAAAGCTACTCAAGGGCAGCTGAACTTTGTTGGTAACATAAACCAAGAAGCACAGCATGTGGTCAATGAGGTTGACGGTCTAGAATGTCAAGAAGAGCTGTGTGTCATCACCACCAATGGCAGCTGGTACAAGAAAGAACCCAAATTTTGGTACAACAACTACCCAGAAGGAGGATACCAGCCTATGAACAACCAGCAAG
Source organism: Eruca vesicaria subsp. sativa (assembly GCA_932364175.1). Taxonomy (NCBI): domain Eukaryota; kingdom Viridiplantae; phylum Streptophyta; class Magnoliopsida; order Brassicales; family Brassicaceae; genus Eruca; species Eruca vesicaria. The sequence continues at coordinate 123,525 of CAKOAT010114266.1, forward strand.
ACAGCTATCAGCCTCAACAAAACTCACCTCCTGGTTTCTCCAACAAAGGGAACCAATCTTCTCAACAACAAGCTAACCCTTCTACCTCTACTCCTCAGGAAACTAGCATTGATGCTCTTCTGAAACAGATCTTGGAGTCTCAGACTAGAAGTGAAAAACAAGTTAGTTATGCGCTGAAGAACCTTCACGCCAAGATTGATGAGAGTTACAATGACCTCAACAACAAGTTCCGGGCTTTGGAGAACCAGTTTTCTTCAATAGCTTCCACCTTTAAGCGCCCAGGGAAAGACCATTGCAATGTTGTCATCTCTGCTGCTACCTATGAGACTGAATTGAATGATCATGAGAAAGAGGTAGATGAGATTGAAAGACTCTTCTATGAATCTGAATTTGGGCAGGATGAGAGATAGATTGTAGCCAAGGCTGACGCTCAGGTTGTAAAGAAGGTTGAGGAAAAGGTTGTGCAGCCAGTTGGAGTCAGAGCTGAGATATCTCCTTTTGACAAGCTCTCATTTCCAAAGAGGGTCATCACTACAGCTCAAAAGAAAGTGATCTGCAAGTTCAGGAAAGACTTGAGTGATGTGGGAGTTAAACTTCCAGAGCTTAGTACATTGCAAGAGGCCTATGTCCAAATGTTGCTCATCAAGGACATTCTAGATCACAAAGAAAAAGTACCAGAGCTTCTAGACATCTCTACATCACTGATTGATCGACAAGTCCCACCTAAGTCTCTCCCTAAGCTAGAGTCACAAGGAAAATTTAGACTGTCTTGCTCCCTTGGTAAACTCACCATGAATGACGCAATGTCAATGTGATCTCAATGGAAATGGTGAAGAGTCTTGGTATTGAAAGCATGTAGCCAAACAGATCTTCTCTCATGTTTGGGGATTCATCTTCTACTTCTCCCATTGGCCTCATCAAGGACTTTCCTTTAAAGATTGGAGAATTCACAATCCCTATAGACCTCACAGTCCTGACGATGACAACTGAGAAGAGAGTTCCTTTGATCCTTGGCACTCCATTTCTCACAACAGTTGGAGCATGTATTCACTTCCCAAACAAGAAGGTCACACTCCTCAATGTGAATAAGCCTGTCACTTACCCAATCCAGTCTCCAATGGATGCTGGGTACTGTGGAACAATCACTTGTAAAGACATATCCATTGAGAAAACACAAGCTGAAGTGGCTGTAACTGAGAAAGACGATCTTCTTGGTAAGTCTTCACAAGAGTTGTGTGTAGAACACTTGGAAAGTGCTAAAAATGAGGGGGTGAGTGGAGCAACAAAAGCTGCTCATGGAGCCATTGAGTACAAGATCAAGTGCAAGGGAAGGTCTAAGCCATTTTCCAGTGCAAGAACTGTTGACATGAAGACATAAATGGCATGAATAAGACCAAGAGGAACCAGAGAAGCTACTTAGGCGCCAATGAGAGTTTCCTTGAAGTACAAGGCATTCCGTACAAGTATTGTGACCTTGGGTCTCAAGTAAACTCGTGTGCTGATTCATGAAGCTAAGAAGAGTGCAAGGATGATTTAAAATATGTGTGATGTCGGC
>CAKOAT010114266.1:129081-143443 GCA_932364175.1 Eruca vesicaria subsp. sativa
ACATGGTCAAGCTTGAGGGGGAGTGTTGACATGAAGACATAAATGGCATGAATAAGACCAAGAGGAACCAGAGAAGCTACTTAGGCGCCAATGAGAGTTTCCTTGAAGTACAAGGCATTCCGTACAAGTATTGTGACCTTGGGTCTCAAGTAAACTCGTGTGCTGATTCATGAAGCTAAGAAGAGTGCAAGGATGATTTTAAAATATGTGTGATGTCGGCCAGATCAAAGGAGAGAGCTGTTGGAGTGATGAGAACCCAAATAGTCACATGTGAGCTTAAGAGTGTGATGTCACTTTCACCAAGCTGTTTGTGCACCCACCAGTCTTGTCCTCTTCTTATTTGTTTACCATTAATCTCAGCAAGTTGTTCCCTTTGTTTCTCTTTAAATAAACCATGTAACATGTACCAGAAATGTAAGGAAACAGATTTCCTCTTACTCTCTCTCTTAATTTCGAATTTCTCTCTCTCTCTCATGTTCTTCATGTTCTTCATCTAATCTCTCAATATTTCTCTAAATCTCACAAGAACCACCATCACTCTTAAGGGTGGGAAGGACCCTCATTCTCACTAACTCCAAGTAAGTGCATCCTTACCTTTGTAAATATTTAGTTCATTCATCTTTTATCTCTCTTCCAAGTTTACTCTCACACAAAGGACTGTCTGAAGTAAGTTTGGGGAAGAGTCTACTGTCTCACATTGTGTTCTGTTTTGTTTTCTTGTCATGGGTCTCATGCATTGCATTGTACATACTTATTGGCATAGAAAAAACCAAAAAATTGAAAATTTGAAAAACACAAAAAAATTATTTAGGTTGCATCACTTGCATTTCTAGGAGAGTCTAGAGCATATAGCTTGCATTCATATACATTGGGAGCAATGATTTTAAAAGACCTTGTAAATAACACTTGTCAAGAGCTCAAAGTGACACCCTAGTTAGACATATCAAGTAGCTTGAGCATCTCTTGAGAGCCTTGCACGCTTCGAGCCTTGAAAACTCTTCTTGAAATATGTTTACTTGCTTGAAATTGACATTGTTCTTGAAACCAGCTCCAATCTGAAATTTTGCTTAATGAACTTAATCTCTCTTGCATATGGGCACTTGCATACTTGATCATGGATCTCATACACATTTGGGTTATCTTAATCCATTTTACCACTCTTTTGTTAATCCAAATGGTACTCCACACCCTTAATTTGAATCCAAGCCATTCTTTTGAGACCAAACATTTGATTTGCATGAGTGAGGCCTCCTTTGATAGCTTGTCATATGCAAAATCTTGAGAGTATTGGAGGCGACATAGGATTGTTCTCATCTCTTGCTAGCATAGGAACCTTTTTTGAGCTAGCATCTAGGATGGTGAGTGGTTTTATGTGTTCTTAAAGTTAATATCTTGGGTTTTGGATGAGAGATTATGAGAAATTTAAGCTAAAGTGTACCTTGAGAAAAGAAAGAAAGCCACTAAGGACCAAAACAAATGAAGAGAAGCTCTAGATTGTACCTAAAGAAAACCTTACCCTAAAAAAACGGGGAAAAGAAGTAGAAAGTGTGTGAAGGATCCCCAGTTGGTGGTGTAAATCATAAAAAAAAAAAGAGGAAAAAGAGAGAAAGAAACTTTTTCATTTAGTGAGTGATGTGAGTAAAGTCTATTTGAGATCATGAGATGAAAAAAAAAGGGTTAGAACTTGTGATCACTTAGAAAAAGGGTAGAATGATGAGAATAAGACTATGTATGCATGAGTTGCCTCTAGTCTTAGATAAAATTTGCATAATGATCAAGCNAAAAAAAAAAAGAGGAAAAAGAGAGAAAGAAACTTTTTCATTTAGTGAGTGATGTGAGTAAAGTCTATTTGAGATCATGAGATGAAAAAAAAAGGGTTAGAACTTGTGATCACTTAGAAAAAGGGTAGAATGATGAGAATAAGACTATGTATGCATGAGTTGCCTCTAGTCTTAGATAAAATTTGCATAATGATCAAGCTTCTTGTTCTTGAGTGATAGCCACTAAAAAAAGATGCATTTGAGCCCTCCTTTTCATTCTCATTAGACCATTCCCTTGCCTAGCTAAATTATTGAGATCTTGTGCCCATTTGTGAGAATTCACCTTGTGTGTGTGTGAACTAATGTGAGAGCTGGTTACAAGAGCTTGTAAATTGAAGAGTTTTTCACCTTGCTTAAAGGCATAAGAGTGTGTTGATAGGCATAGAGAAGTTAGAGTATAATAAGAGAGTCTGCTCATGCTATTTGCTATGTCTCTTTAGGATGTCAAGTCGAGTTCAAAGTGTGTTTTTTTTTTGCTACGAGCTCCCACCTTCAAACCTCTCTTCCTATTAGTTCTACAAAATTCACTTTAGCAAAAGTAAAAAACAAGTTTGGGGGAGTTGATGTCTTGCATATTTCCATTGTTTTATCCATTCATCCATATGAATTTTGATCATATAGACTAGGATTTAGTTATTTCTAGGTTGCATTTTGCATACATGAGTTCTTATCAAGTATTGGAGTATCGTTAGAGTTCTTGGAGCTGATTGGATGCATTTGAGGTCCAAAAGAGGAGTTTGAAGTGATCATTGGACGAGTAGGGCAGGAGCGACGTTCCAGAGAAACCCCATGACGTTGCTCCCAAGCTAGAGTAACCCCCAGAACGAGATGTCATGGTCCCTCTGCCTTTTGACACTCGGTTGCAGAAGGATGTCCTAGAGTGACGTCTTGGAGCGACGTCCATAGATTGCTCCCAGCCAGAGCGACCTCCCAGAGCAAGGCACCTAGGTCGCTCGTCTTTTTATCAAATCCAGAAGCCGAAACAGCCCCTGACGCGATGCCCATAGGTCGCTCCCAGCCAGAGCGACGTGGCGAGGTCGCTCCGCGTCATTTGCTTGGTTGAAACCTTGTATTTTTAGGGATCTCTTGGTCATGTGTTTCATGTTTTTACACTTCCTAAACCTAAGTTTAAGTACCCTTTTGTAGCCTACCAGGCATCTGATCTTTGATCTGCAAGAGAAAACACAAAAACCTCTTGGAAAAGTTGATTTCTATGAATCATTCTTCATTGTTCTTGTGATCNCGCGTCATTTGCTTGGTTGAAACCTTGTATTTTTAGGGATCTCTTGGTCATGTGTTTCATGTTTTTACACTTCCTAAACCTAAGTTTAAGTACCCTTTTGTAGCCTACCAGGCATCTGATCTTTGATCTGCAAGAGAAAACACAAAAACCTCTTGGAAAAGTTGATTTCTATGAATCATTCTTCATTGTTCTTGTGATCTTATTTTATTTCATTGCATTATCTTCTCATCTTTACATGATTAAGCTTGAATCCAATATGGGTTTAAGAGGAATCATAAAGAATACTGAGTAATCCACCTTTGAATTCATGGGATAGGGAGATTAAGGGTGATTAGGCTAGAACTAGGATGTTTAGTGTCGATGTTTCTTATTTCTTTGCTAGTAGAGTATTCTTAATGCATCTTTTGAGTTGGCCTCTCAAAGGTTGAGATTTAAGCATTTCCCACCTCACAAGGTGTTCGATGAAATGCCTGAGTCAACTCTCCTAAGCTTTTAACACACTTTACCAAAGACATTTGTTGTTAAAGGTGTTAAGATGGCTAATAGACTTGTTCTTAAGGATTACTTCTATAATATTCAATCAAAGACATTTGATGTTGAGTTATGTTAGTGAATGAGCATCCATCTAGATATAGAGTTTGTTTAGAAATGTGTCTAGGCTTAAGGTTGATAATTTAATTGATCATTTGCCATATTTGGTTCCAATTTTGATCACCCAAGATCTAATCCTTACTCCCATGGGTTCTCTTTTCTCCTAATCAAGGAAGTTATTTTAGTTATCACTTTTCTTATTCTAGTTAAAACCATCATTTATTCGTTTTCACTTAGATTAAGTGAGTACTTCCATTCTAAGTGCTTTAAAATTCCTTAGAATTGGTTTGACAATCATTTATACTACAACATTTGTCTTAAAAGCCTTGAAAACTCCTAACTTCAGGATCCGACCCGGTAGATCCTGCAGTCCTGTCTTCCAGTGATGCGTCTAAGACGGGGACGTCCGACCCTCCAGGTGGGGGTAAGAAATGGTCACGATCTGACGACCCATCTGACGGGGAGAGGACTGATGATCCTGCTGCTGCTGGGGAGGAGCAGGATTCTGAGCCGCCTGTGAAGAAGAGATAGAAGAAGAAGAAATCTGCCAAGAAATCGGTCAAAGGGGGATATGGTTCCGGGGCAGGGAATGTTCCGGAGCTTCGGGATGAATAAGAGATTCCCCCTTTGTCCGAGGAGGTCGCGGTCACGAACCGCATAAATGATGATCCTCTGCCGGGCCCCTCGATTGGGTCTAAGGACACTTCTCCCAAACCTCCATCGAAAGAGAGGCATAAGAAGAAGAAGGTGAAGGTTGTCTCGGGGTCCGATGCACAGGCTTCGGGGGATGCTGGTCCTCAGACTGGAGGTTCAAGACTGTGTTTCCCGACAAGGTTCATTTTTCGTACGATGAATCTTCTCCTCTGATTAGAACCGGGCCGAAGTGCGCGGATCTTGTACGTCAGGACAAAGGGGGCCCTAGTGATCTCCCAGCTGTCGATCAGCTTGTCTTCAAGAATGCCTACACGGACATAGCGCGCATTCTGCTAATAGTAAGTACCCTCTTTTTCTTCATTGACATAATCTCGTGGTGGTTATCCTCTAACTTTCTTCTCTCAGAACGATTCTTGATGTCACAGGCTAAAGGTAGCGTAAAATTCCTTGTGGAGAGGTACGACACCGAGCTCAAGAGGGCATATGCTGATCTGGTAAGGTCCACGAGAAAGCCAAAGCAGGGATGAAGCAAATTAGTGCACTGAAGTCTTCTCTCGAGCGAGTAGAGACCGAGAGAGATGATGCTGCTCGTCGGGCTGAGATCGAGGCCATGAAAGCTGAGGACATCACGGGCAGGCTGAAATCTGCTAAGGCGGTAGAGGACAGGTTTGAGGGGGAAAAGGCCGCTCTATGGATGGCAAAGGCGCAACTCGACCATGAGAAGCTCGAACTTGCAGAAGCCCATGCAAAGGAGGCTGCTCGCTTAAGAGAATCCAGAGTACTCGAAGTTACTCGCGAACGAGCAAGAGTAACTGCCACGATGTCGCGAAGGCTAATATTTGGTTTGAGCGCATCCGTAATCGAGAGGGTTCCTTCAAGAAGTACGACAATGCCCGATGCTATTACAGCCAAGCCTTCGGCACTCGGATATGTCTGGAATTTCTTTTGAAGAGAGGAGAACCGATCCCGCAGGAAACGATCGACTACTTCCAGTTGAAGGAGTCAAAATGGCATGCAGAGGCGGCCCGACTCGACGTCGGGGCACTTACTGATGAAGATCTGTCGCTATCTCCGCTTGTCTTGGAATCCGCATTCGTCGATGAGGGCTTACTCGCTACCTTGGCATCGGAGCTGGAGAAGGAGTTTCCTCAAAAGCAGCATGGATCAAACTTGAACTTTATTGGTCCGGAGGCAGCGGCTTCTCTCCATATTCTGAACCGTTTTTCGGGGGACATTCTGGTGGAAGTGTGGGAAATCAACCGGCTGAGGGCAGAAAGGTTGCTTCTTCTGAGGATAAGGCGAATAGCCATGTGATTCCATCGGGTTCTTCCAAAGAGATCGAGTACTCGGAGGGGGAATCTGGAAACAAGGCGGCTGGCTTGGATAGCGATAAGGCAAGACCAAACCCGGAGGGGTTAGAGATTCCGGCAGATCGTGTAGAAGAAGGTGGGAATACGGATCAGCAGGACCTGTCCAGCGATGTTCCTCAGCATGCTGCTCGGGTGGAGGATGACCTGACTGTTGGGGTCAAAACCGGTACGACGGAATCAATAGCCAAAATTCCCCGCAAAAATATAAAAGGAATAGTTTTATAAAACCCAAGAAGTCGTTTTATAAAACAAAAAGCCGTTTTATAAAACTCGCAGATCGTTTTATAAAACTCGAGAAGCGGTTTTATAAAAACTCGAGAAGCCGTTTTATAAAACTCGAGAAGCCGTTTTATAAAACTCGAAGATCGTTTTATAAAACTAGAGAAGCCGTTTTATAAAACTCAAATGTCTTTTTATAAAACTCAAGAAGCCGTTTGATAAAACTCGAAGATCGTTTTATAAAACTCGAGAAGCCATTTTATAAAACTCGAAGATCGTTTTATAAAACTCGAGAAGCCGTTTTATAAAACTCGAAGATCGTTTTATAAAACTCGAAAAGCCATTTTATAAAACTTGAAGATCGTTTTATAAAACTCGAGAAGCCATTTTATAAAACTCAAAGGTCGTTTTATAAAACTCGAGAAGCCGTTTTATAAAACTCGAAGATCGTTTTATAAAACTCAAGAAGCCGTTTTATAAAACTCGAAGATCGTTTTATTAAACTCAAAGGTCGTTTTATAAAACTCGAGAAGCCGTTTTATAAAACTCGAAGATCGTTTTATAAAACTCAAGAAGCTGTTTTATAAAACTCGAAGATCGTTTTATAAAACTTGAGAAGCCGTTTTATAAAACTCGAAGATCGTTTTATAAAACTCGAGAAGCTCAAAGATCGTTTTATAAAACTCTAAGATCGTTTATAAAACTCGAAAATCCGTTTTATAAAACTCAAGAAATCGTTTTACAAAACCGCGAAAAACCGAAAAAGCCGCAAAACGCGAACTAGTCACGACTAGTTCGCCTGCTGGCGAACTAGACGGTCCCGGACTAGTTCGCCTGCTGGCGAACTAAGCCAGCCTGGCTTAGTTCGCCAGCAGGCAAACTAGAGGCTCTCAACTAGTTCGCCTGCTGGCGAACTAAGACAAGCTGGCTTAGTTTGCCAGCAGGCGAACTAGGAACTCCCCAGCTAGTTCGCCTGCTGGCGAACTAGAGATCTCCCGGATCTACCGTGGCCCCGATTCGAACCTTACGTCCTTTGACACGGTCACATTCTGAACCACGGCCAAAATGTCTCTCGTTTTGTCTCGATCCGACTTATCGTTTGAATTCTACGATAAAAACCGTAAAACTCCATTTTCCCGAAAAGAACTCGAAGAACTCGTATAAACGGTAACGGTTAAGCAAAACACCGAACGTCGCCTAAACTATACGATTTATCCGAGATTCTTCGTTAAGATTATAAAAAACGCGTTTTTTATAAAAAACGTCGAGAGAATCGTAAAAACGGCATCGGATCTTGAAATGGTCTCGTTAAAGTCATAAAACGGTTTTTATCGTAAACGGCCCGGAAGGTCCTAAAACACAAAACCCATCTCGCGACATTAACGAAATCAAACCCGAAGATACGAAAACGTTTTAACGGTTTACTCGCAGACGGAAGATAAAAGGCAAGTTTGAAGATAAATAGAAGATTTCCACAGAAGAAAAAGAAGGATTGACAGATATGGAAAGTTCCCGATATATTCGGTTTCGGGCGAAATGGAAAGGTCAGAACCGCCTAAGGAGGACTATATAAGGAGCAGGCATAGGGCAGAATCTGGGACACGATTTTCAGAGCTCTCACCACCAAAATCAGCATTTAGGAATATTTCCGTTTTTCTGTTAGCGAGCTGCGTCTCAATTAGGTTTTTCGTTCTTAAGTTTTCTGCTACTCTTTTTGTACCAGTTCTTACGCAGATTCGGAATAAGAACCTCTTTGCTCTCAATTTCGTTTATTCTTTTAAAATTCTAAGTTTATCGTTGTGGGAATCGACCTCTCAGAAGGTCGATACTGGAAGTACTGTCAACGTAATATTCCGCACCACGCTAGAACGCATGGGAATCGACCTCTCAGAAGTCGAGCTGGTTCCAAAACCGTTGACTAGTTTCTCCGGCGAGACGTCGATGACCCTGGGATCGATCCGATTACCGGTCACCGCAAAAGAAGTGACGAAAATCGTTAACTTCGCGGTAGTCGATTTCCCGGCTATCTACAACGTGATTATGGGAACGCCTTGGATAAATTCCATGAAGGCGGTTCTGTCAACATATCACTTAAGCATCAAATTCCCAACACCTACGGGAGTCGCAGCAATTTGGGGATGCCAAAGAAAATCTCGATCCTGCTTCCTTGCCGAACATAAGCTGAGGCAATTGGCAGTAGCAATTGTGAAACCAAAACGGGCAAAGGTCACGCCACCGCCCGCAGAAGACGACCCAAAGCAAGCAACGGCCGAGAAACCAGAAGTTTCCGCACCCATCGCTACCACCCGGCCAGAGGAGACAATTCCGGACAAAGACATCGATCCTGCAACTGAAGCGATCGAGAAGTCTGCAACAGCCGAGTAAGCACACTCGCGTAAACAATCAGAACTACGAGATGGCTTGATTTCCTAAAGGAATACGTAGGCAGCTCGCCTAAAGACGAGTTCAGCTATTCCCCCCTTCCAAAACGGGGGGGGGGGGGAGTGGGTGAGTATACGAGTATTCGTATACTCCCAAATTTTTTTTTTACAAAATTTCTTTCAGCTTTGTAATCGTAAAATTTTCGAAATTTTTAATAAAGACAGAGTTTGAATATCTCCGCTACAATCAAAAACGCAAATCCGGAAAATCGCTTCCGCAGTAAGAACTATTTAATCCTTTTTCTAAAACTTGCATATCAAAATATTTTCGGAAAGAACTGGCGAGACGTCGCCTGAACTCTCAAAGAAACATATTTCCCCAAGTCCGTCCGCGACTATAAAAACACGAACGCTCGGCGATTGGCCCCGTCGAGCACGCTAGCCGTCCTAAACAAACGCATCGACCTATCGGTCCGCATACATCCGATGAGGATAAAATAGCGCGCTATAAAAGAAATCCAAATTTTTGGTCAGCACTTCCGAGCAACTTAGAAATTGTTCCCGGTGAGATGCTCGATTCCAACCATACGAATCGTATAAGCCGAGAACCTATCGCGGATTCTAAATCGGTATGGAGTCAGGTTAAAATCGCAACGGGCAAAACGAAAGCCGACTAGTCATCGCACAGCCCCAATCCGAAAGTAAACCTAGGTCTTGCCCTAAACCCAGCACACTGGTCGCTNACATCTAACACAAAACACGAATTTCATACTTAGAAAATATATTCTTATTAGAAAGCATCCAAGTACACACCGCCCAGCGGTAGGGATTCAAAGCCACCAACGGCCAGTCCGGAAAAAACAACAACAAAATCGAAAAACGACTAAACATCACACACTGAAGTCATCAAACGCGGACTGATCAACTTCACCCTCCGCATCAGAAATCCCAGGACCAACTTCGACCGAATCCGGCGACACACGATGGGATTCCATTGATCCCACATGCGCGCCTTAAGGTCGAAAAGTTCGGGCTGCATATCTCTTTCCTGATCCAAGTGTCCCCACCGCACGGAGTATTCCTTAGCAAACGAATACCCTTCATTCTGAGTTAGGGATAACCCATGAACAATCCCGCGACATTCGCGATAATCACCATGCGCCCGTTGAACAACTTCGGCATCCGAACAACCGGTTGCAAATCGCTCACGACGAGCCTTCATCTCTTCGGAAACCTCATCGAGGGAACATACGGAATAAACTCCCCGATAAACGGATCCTCTTCATAAATCGGAGAATTCGCAAAGAGTCGAGATCGGAAGAGGGCAACCGCTTGGCAGACGCGTTGCGGAGAAAAACTGCACCAACCAACTTCGCCACATTTGAGAGATCTGGTGATGTTCTGGAGGTCCGCGGGATACGGAGGCAAAGGGTTGGTCACTGCGGAAAAACAGAAACGAATAAAAAAAATATAATAAGAGGAAGAAGATTCGTATGAACTCGATTCACATACCTTTTCGACCCCACGTGGTCGTAAAAAGCGGAATGCAACCCTCCTCGACTGACGCACTGTCGATACGAACGTAGAAGAAATTTTTCTTCCAAGAAGTAGAGAACGTTGAGCAGCCCGTAACAATTTCGTCACGAGGGCATAGAGTGATCCTCTGCGATTGCCCCGTGGGCTTAACCAGACTCTCGAGATGATCAACGTTAAGGGTAATTCGCTGCTCATAACTCAGCGTCAAGAGACCAAGGAGCTGCTTTAAACCAGGGGGAGTCAGCTGACTGATCGATAGCCCGAGCCTGTGAAGGTAATGAACAATGATTTCTAGGATCGGAAACCATAAGTGGCATTGTTGCAAGAAAATGTTGTAACATGTGAAAAAACCCTCGGGCGCATCCTTGTCACCACCACGGCAAGTGGGAGACGAAACTCGACAGCCTCTGGAACTCGGCAAAATTCGCGCATGTAATCGCTACTTTTGAAAAGAGCCGAGCTCGGATATCCGGAAGTTTGATCGACGTCCGACAAAGCTGGAACCCATGTCCCAGGCCTAGCGGACCTCGACTCATCTCCCAACGCCCAAAAAGCCTCACGGTCCGTCGGATCGATTAACGGGGACGAATACTCTTCTTTCGGAGCTGAAAATGGAGGCTGCGAGCTTGTTCCCTCAGAATTGCGAGAATTGGAGCTAGTTGAGGAACGAGTCCTTCTTCCTGAAAACATGTTTGAAGATCCTCAAAGAAAGTAGAGAGAAAAGTTTCTTGGATAAGTTGTAGAAAATGGGGTAAAGAATTCAAAATTTTACTCCATCTACTTATAAAGAAGAATTTTACTATTCACCCTTGGACTTTTGGCCATTAAAGTTCCGCCTAATTCTACCAAACTCGCCAAACAAGCTCAATCCACTCGCAAGAACCCTACGATTCTTACGAGCTGGGGGGCTAACTGTTGGGGTCAAAACCGGTACGACGGAATCAATAGCCAAAATTCCCCGCAAAAATATAAAAGGAATAATTTTATAAAACCCATGAAGTCATTTTATAAAACAAGAAGCCGTTTTATAAAACTCGCAGATCGTTTTATAAAACTCGAGAAGCGGTTTTATAAAAACTCGAGAAGCCGTTTTATAAAACTCGAAGATCGTTTTATAAAACTCAAAGATCGTTTTATAAAACTCGAGAAGCCGTTTTATAAAACTCAAAGGTCGTTTTATAAAACTCGAGAAGCCGTTTTATAAAACTCGAAGATCGTTTTATAAAACTCAAGAAGCCGTTTTATAAAACTCGAAGATCGTTTTATAAAAATCGAGAAGCCGTTTTATAAAACTCGAAGATCGTTTTATAAAACTCGAAAAGCCGTTTTATAAAACTTGAAGATTGTTTTATAAAACTCGAGAAGCCGTTTTATAAAACTCAAATGTCGTTTTATAAAACTCGAGAAGCCGTTTTATAAAACTCGAAGATCGTTTTATAAAACTCAAGAAGCCGTTTTATAAACTCGAAGATCGTTTTATAAAACTCAAAGGTCGTTTTATAAAACTCGAGAAGCCGTTTTATAAAACTCGAAGATCGTTTTATAAAACTCAAGAAGCCGTTTTATAAAACTCGAAGATCGTTTTATAAAACTCAAGAAGCCGTTTTATAAAACTCGAAGATTGTTTTATAAAACTCGAGAAGCTCGAAGATTGTTTTATAAAACTCGAAGATCGTTTTATAAAACTCGAAAAGCCGTTTTATAAAACTCAAGAAATCGTTTTAAAAAACCGCGAAAAACCGAAAAAGCCGCAAAACGCGAACTAGTCACGACTAATTCGCCTCGCCTGCTGGCGAACTAAGCCAGNGCGAACTAAGCCAGGCTGGCTTAGTTCGCCAGCAGGCGAACTAGAGGCTCTCAACTAGTTCGCCTGCTGGCAAACTAATCCAAGCTGGCTTAGTTCGCTAGCAGGCAAACTAGGCACTCCCCGGCTAGTTCGCCTGCTGGCGAACTAAGCCAGCCCGGCTTAGTTCGCCAACAGGCGAACTAGAGATCTCCCGGATCTCCCGCGGCCCCGATTCGAACCTTACGTCCTTCAACACGGTCACATTCTGAACCACGGCCAAAATGTCTCTCGTTTCGTCTCGATCCGACTTATCGTTTGAATTCTACGATAAAAACCGTAAAATTCCGTTTTCCCGAAAAGAACTCGAAGAAATCGTATAAAACGGTAACGGTTAAGCAAAACACCAAACGTTGCCTAAACTATACGATTTATCCGAGATTCTTCGTTAAGATTATAAAAAACGTGTTTTTAATAAAAAACGTCGAGAGAATCGTAAAAAACGGCATCGGATCAGGAAACGGTCTCGTTAAAGTCGTAAAACGGTTTTTATCGTAAAACGGCCCGGAAGGTCCTAAAACACGATAAAAACCCATCTCGCGACATTAATGAAATCAAACTCGAAGATAGGATAACGTTTTGACGGTTTACTCGCAGACGGAAGATAAAAGGCAAGTTTGAAGATAAATAGAAGATTTTCGTGGAAGAAAAGGAGGAGTATATAAGGAGGAGGCATAGGGCAGAAGCTGGGACACGATTTTCAGAGCTCTCACCACCAAAATCAGCATTTAGGAATATTTCCGTTTTTCTGTTAGCGATCTGCGTCTCAATTAGGGTTTTTCGTTCTTAAGTTTTCGGCTACTCTTTTTGTACCAGTTCTTACGCAGATTCGGAATAAGAACCTCTTTGCTCTCAATTTCGTTTATTCTTTTAAAATTCTAAGTTTATCGTTTTCTTAATCTTCGTTGTGCGGTTCTGCAGATAGCCGGTTCCTCTGGAAACTTAGGGTTTTCCCGAAGTTTTGTTTTTTACGATTTATTGACAGTGGGTGGATTTCGGTTCCCACACAGACCAATGAGAATGAGTGATCTGCTCGTAACTTTTGTATCTCGGAAGAAACTGCCTTTCGTTGTTTTACCCCCTTGGTGGGGTGCTGTATTGTAACTCTTGGATTCACGTTAATCGCGTTTCTCGTTTATTACTTCATTTTTTTTTAATATTGACTCAAAGTAATTTAGTCGCAAGCAACCTGGAATTACTTGAAAATATCTTGACTTAAGAGCCAAAAAAAATTTTTATTATTGACTCGAAATAATTTAGTTGCAAGAAATTTGGAATTAACTTGGAAAATTTATTGATGTGTCGTTGTTCGGCCATTTTTAAATAACTCGGTGGGTATTCGGCCGTACGGATCTGAACCCGGTTACTCAAAGTTGGAAGGTAGGGACTAATTATTACGTTGCTTTGATCGCTCAATTTCAAACTCGATCAGGTGCAAGTGGGAGCTAATTATTACGTGTTTGAGCAATTAAGGTTTTTGATAAGTCGTAAAGTAACATCGCCAAGTATTTGGCCGGCCAACTCCTTTACTCGGGAACTATCACGAGTTCAAAAATAATCGTCTTCCGTTAGATGGTTACTGACTATTCGAACAGAACATATTGGATACGCCTGATAAGGACGCATCGACGGATGGAGGCGACTACCCGTAAGCATTCCGTCACTAGGTGCAAATAAATTGGTGAGGGAGTAGGTATCACGGCTGTCGCAAGTAGAGCGATTTTTACTTGGTGAGTGAAAGCAACCGTTAGGTTTGCTCTGTTTGTAGATTTTGTTTTGGTGTTACAGCTGGGCCAGCTAAGGTTGCCTCCGTACCTCGAGGGAGGATCAAGCTGTCCGTAGTTCATTTTGGCCGAGTAGAAGTGACTTTGACAGTGCATCTACTCGGCGAGCAAAAGTGGCTCGAGAAGCGCATTTACTCGGTTTTTGGTGTTACAGCTGGGCCGGCTAAGGCTGCCTATGTACCTCGAGGGAGGATCAAGCCGTCCGTAGTTCATTTTGGCCCAGTAGAAGTGACTTTGACAGTGCATCTACTCGGTGAGAAAAAGTGGCTCGATAGGCGCATTTACTCGTTTTTTTTATTTTTTTGTTTTTTTTTTAAAAATTTTTTAACAGAGGAGAAACTCGTTACTCGTGCGGATTCACACGTTTAGGTGTAGTAGTGACGACGATGCATGGACTTCCACGCTCGCGGTACCTCCTTCCCTGCCGAAGTTTCAAGTCGGTAGACTCCGGGTTTAATGACTTGAATGATTTTGTACAGGCCTTCCCAGTTGGCTCCGAGTTTTCTGGCATTCAGTTCCCTTGTGTTATCGAACACTTTACGCAAACGAGGTCGCCTAGCTCGAGGGGACGCGAACGAACCTTCTTGTTATAATAGCTATCTATCTGATGCTGGTAATTTTGAATTCGTAGCAAGGCCTGATTCCGTTTTTCCTCGATTGGATCGAAGGCGTCAAGCAGCATTTCTTGATTAAGTTCGTCGTGCTGAGGCATCTTGCTGTGGCGTAAACTGGCAACATTGACCTCGGCGGGAGCCATCGCTTTGACTCCGTATGCCAGCGAGAAGGGAGTGATTTTAGTCGCCCCTCGGGGTGTTGTTCGGTGTGACCATAACACCCCGTCTAACTCGTCGGCCCAGCATCCTTTCTTTAGGTCGAGTCAATTTTTGATGCCATCGATGATTGATTTGTTGGATGACTCGG
>CAKOAT010114377.1:0-33713 GCA_932364175.1 Eruca vesicaria subsp. sativa
GAAAATAAAAGTCAAGTTTAAACATAAAAGGAAGATTTGAAGAGAAATAGAAGATTTCCGCAGAAGAAAAGGAAGGATCGAGAAGAATGGAAAGTTCCCGATTTAAGTCAAATCTGGGCGAAATGGAAAGATCGGATAGCCAAGATGAGGAGTATATAAAGAGGAGGTCTAGGGCAGAAGCATACAGACGAAATTCAGAACTCTCACCACCAAAACTAGCATTTAGGAATATTTCCGTTTTTCTGTTAGCGAGCTGCGTCTCAATTAGGGTTTTCTAAGTTCTTACGTTTACGGCTACTCTTTTGTAACCAGTTCAATGCAGATTCGGAATAAGAACCTCTTTGCTCTCTGTTTTCGTTTATTCTAATTTTAATTCTAAGTATTTTCGTCATCTTATTTTCGTTGTGCGGTTCTCGCAGATAGCCGGTTCCTCTGGAAACTTAGGGTTTTCCCGAAGTTTCCTTATTTACGATTTATTTGACAGTAGGGTGAAATCGACTCCCACANACCAGTTCAATGCAGATTCGGAATAAGAACCTCTTTGCTCTCTGTTTTCGTTTATTCTAATTTTAATTCTAAGTATTTTCGTCATCTTATTTTCGTTGTGCGGTTCTCGCAGATAGCCGGTTCCTCTGGAAACTTAGGGTTTTCCCGAAGTTTCCTTATTTACGATTTATTTGACAGTAGGGTGAAATCGACTCCCACAAATCTCGTTTTTATTTTTTTATCTTTCAATTTATTCATATTAATCGTGTTCTTGGTTACTTGTCGTTGGCTTTCGCAGAGTTCCGGTTCCTCTGGAAAATTAGGGTTTTCCTAACTTTCCTTATTTTACGGAAATCAACAGGTGTGAATTTTGGTTCCCACAGTGTTCGTCGCGAGTTTGTTGTTCTTCTGTCATCGCTTCTTAAATAAGCGTGCTGCGGCTTTAGTGTAAGATAGATCCGACCCCCCTCCTTCTAGCGCAAAAATGTGGGAACCGAAATTCACCTACTGTCAATAAATCGTAAATAAGGGAACTTTGAGTAAACATTAAGTTCCCAGAGGACCCGGCTATCTGCGGAACCGCACAAAAACAACTAAGAAAACGATGAATGCGAAATTAAATTATAAGAAAACAAGATTAAGAGCAAGAAGGATCTTATTCCAAATCTGCGTAAGAACGGTTACAACAAGAGTGGCCTTAGCTGCGTGAGCCGTCGACGGAATCCCTAACTCTAGCGATCTAAGACCGAAAACCCTAGTTGAGACACAGCTCGATAACTAAAACGGAAATATTCCTAAATGCTAAGTTTGGTGGTGAAAGCTTCGAAAACTTGTCCTCTGCTTCTGCCCTATGCCTCTTGCTTATATACTCCCTTCCTTGGCGGTTTGGTCCTTCCATTTCGCCTAGATTCGAGTTTATCGAGAATTTTCCTTTTGTGTTCATCTTTCTTTTTTTCCCGCGGAAATCATCTATTTATCTCCAAACTTGAAATTTATCTTCAAACTTGACATTTATCTTCCTTCTGCGGGTAAATCGTCAAAACGTCATCGTATCTTCGGGCTAGATTTCGTTAAGATCGCGAGATGGGCTTTTATCACGTTTTAGGACCTTCTGAGCCGTCTTGCGTTAAATCCGTTTTGCGACTTTATACGAGATCGTTTCCTGATCCGATGCCGTTTTTAATAAATTCCTCGAGTTAATCGTAAAGTTTAGCTACGTTTGTTTTTCGGTTAATCGTTTCCGTATTTACGATTTGCTCATTGTTTTTCATTAAAAACGCACTTTTTTACGATTCTTACGAAAAACCTCGAATAAATCGTATAATTTAGGCAATTTTCGGTGTTTCTTTAACCGTTGTTGTTTTATACGATTCCCTCGAGTTCTTTTCGAGAAAACAAAGTTTTACGGTTTTTATCGTAAAACTCGAACGATAGGACGGATCGAGACGAAACGGGAGACATTTCGACCGTTATTCGGAACATGATCGTGTCGAAGGACGTATGCCTTGAATCGAGTACGTGGGAGATTGAGGCTCGGGATGGTCGGCTTGACGTACGACGAATCGAACCAGACCGGTTCAGCTCGCCGTACGGCGAGCTACCCGGGAAGCTTCTAGCTCACCGTACGGCGAGCTATTCGGGATGGGGCTAGCTCGTCGTACGGCAAGCTAGTTCGGCCAAACTAGCTCGTTATTTACGGCGGTTGTGGTTTTTCGCGGTTTTGTGCTTAACTCGAAAGATCGTGTAATCGACATTTGTTTCGTTCTTCCGAGATAACGATTTCCAAGTCTTTCCGCGGATTCCTTTTGTTTGGAAACTTCTTTTATAAAAATATTTCTCGAGTTTTATAAAACGATTTCTCGAGTTTTTATAAAAAGATCTCTCGAAATTTTATAAAATGATTTCTCGAGTTTCATAAAACGATTTCTCGAGTTTTATAAAACGATTTCTTGAGTTTTATAAAACGATTTCTCGAGTTTTATAAAATGAATTTCTTTTTTATCTTTTTGCGGGAAGTTTTGGCTATTTATTCCGTCATATCAATTTTGACCCCAACAGTCTTTTATCAAAAACAACGGTCACACGTAAAACGAATACGAAAATCGGTAAATTACAATGGAGCTTGTTGAAAGGCCTTGACGCCTTCGAAAACGGCGTCTCGGCTGGTATCTCGGCCGGCTCAACCTCATCCAAGGAAAATGAGAAATCGATATAATCCTCAACATTTATATCTGCGTCCAACCATTGATCTAGATCAATCGGAAAATCTCTTTCCTATGGAGATCTAGATCTCTCCCTCGCTTCCGCATCATCATCCGCCTCGACCTCGACGTGATCTTTCTGAGAAAAACCAGAAGAGTAATAGGCAACGGCGCGATGAACTCTCTTCGGAGAAAAGTATCCCCAATAGAGCGGACCGCAACGAAGAAGACTCCTAACCAATGCAAGGTCTTCGAGTAACGGCACAGGGGGGTGAGACGCTGCAAATCACAAATCAGACATAAAGATTAGAACGTGGAAACAAAAAAAAAATGCCAGTCTAAGTACCTTTTGTCACCCATTTTCTCCTGAGTAAAGGGATGCAACTTTCCTCCACCGAAGCACTATCGATCCGAACGTAAAAGAACCAGTCCTTCCACTCGTTTCCGTTCGAGGCGAGTCCGTCAATAACCACCATATCCAACCGCGGAGACAAGTAGAAACAACCCCCGCGTGAACACTTTGGCAGCAGCATAGCCTCGAGATAGTCCGTGCTGAGAGACATGCAACATTGATAACTCAGAACCAAAAGCCCGACAAGGTCCTGCAACGCGGAGGGACAAAGCTGGCTGACCAGTAGTTTGAACCAATCCATGAGCTCAACGATGGCTCACGAAATAGGGAACCACAGTTGACAATTGAGTAGAAAAGCTTGTAACACGTAAAGTAACCCGAGGGCGGAGTCTCGGCATCTTGACCCCATTCGGGAAGGCGCAACTGCACCAAATCCGGGATCATGCGAGAATTCCGCAATTTCCTGAGAGAACAAGCAATACTCGCGCTCGGACATACATTTCTCCTCCGAAGCGTACCCCTCCTTGGAACCCAGAAGTTAGAAGGGGAACATCGTATACGCACAAAGCTTTCCGAAAATCCTTGGTTTCTTTCTTACGCGCGGTAAATCTCAAAAAGACCGGCTCGGGAAGGACACGGCCATCGGAAGAATCGAGATCACTCAGTTCAAAGATTGACGCATGAGCGCACTCCGAAGCTCTCCATTTGGAAGACATGTTGAGCAATCAAAATAAAGAGAGATTCAAAGAGAAAGGAGAAGACAAAACTTCTTGAACCTTAGAAAAGTTATGTGGAAAGAAGTGAGTAAACAATTTGAAAATTTACTCCACATACTTATAAGAAAAGTTTTACTATTCACCTTTGGACTTTTGGCCATTAACGTTCCGCCTAATTCTACCAAACTTGCCGAGCAAGTTCAAACCGCTCGCAAGAAATCTACGATTCTTACGGACTGGAGGGCTAACTGTTGGGGTCAAAATCTGTCCGACGGAATCAATGACCAAAACTTTCCGTAAAAATAAAAATACATTTTATAAAACACCAGAAGTTGTTTTATAAAATTCTAAGAACTTTCCGAACAAAGGAAATCCGCGCAAAACTTGGAAATTGTCATCTCGTAAAAATGAACAAAACAATCTCCGATTACACGATTTCCCTAGTTAAGCGAAAAAACGCAAAAACCGCATCCGCCATACTACGAGCAGGTTTGACCGAACCAGTTCAATGTGCGACGAGCTGGTGGTCACGAACCAGCTCGCCGTAGGGCGAGCTAGTTCGGCCAAACCAGCTCTCCGTTCGGCGAGCTCTCCGTCTATCCCTCAACGCAAGGCATACGTCCTTCAATTCGATCGTGCTCTAAACCATGGTCGAAACATCTCTCGTTTCATCTCGATCCATCTTACCATTCGAGTTTTACGATAAAGATCGTAAAATTCATATTTTCTCGTGAGAATTCGAGAAGATTGTATAAAACGGCAATGATTAGACGGAACATCGTACATTGTCAAATTATACGATTAACTCGAGATCTTTTATAAAAGAATCACTAAAGACGCGTTTTCTCGTAAAACCTCGAGTAAATAGTATAAAAATGGCAACGTTTAAACGAAACACCAAACATTTCCAAACTATATGATTTACTCGAGACGTTTACTTAAAACGTTTTCGTATCAGGAAACGATCTTGTTTAAAGTCGTAAAACGGCTAAATCGTAAAACGGCTCGAAAGATCCTAACACGCGATAAAGGCCCACACTCAACTTTGAATAGGGTCCAGTCCAAAGATAGAATGACGGTTTACTCGCAGAAAGAAGATACATGTCAAGTTTGAAGATAAATAGAAGATTTTTGAGGAAAAATGGAAAGATCGAGATAAATGAAAGATTTTTGATAGACTCGAATCTGGGAGAAAAGGAAGGACTAAACCGCCTAAGGAGGGCGTATATAAGTAGATGGCCTAGGATAGAAGACATGGACGATTATCAGATCTCTCACCACCAGACTTAGCCTTTAGGCAATTTTTTTTTTTTGTTATCGAGCTGCGTCTCAATTAGGGTTTTAGTCTTCGATTGCTAGAACTAGGAATCTCGCCGCCAGCTCACGCAGCTATGGCTTACTCTTGTTGTACCGTTCTTACGCGAATTCGTAATAAGACTCCTTCTTTCTCCCAATCTCATTTTTTTACATCTTTACTTTATTCTCATCGTATTCTTGATTGCCTGTGTGTGGTTCCGCAGATAGCCGGGTCCTCTGGGAAATTAGGGTTTTCTCTAAGTTGCTAAATTTACGTAAAATCGACAGGGGTCTGTTCCCACAAACACATTACTGGAATGGAAGGTAGAGAAAGTCTTTTCTAGTATCTCCTTTTTGGTTACTTCTTCACCACATAGTCTCATCTATGAGACAATCTTGAAAAAGACTGAATTGTATTCATCCACGGATTTATTGTCCTGGAATCTGAGATTCCTCCACTCATATCTAGCCTTTGGTAGTAACACCGTTTTCTGGTGATCATATCTCGGCAGTAAGGCGGTCCAAAGATCTAGAGGATTCTCCATTGTGAGATACTGATCTTTTAGACCCTCTGTGAGATGATGACGAATGATACTTATTGCCCGGTATATATTCTTGTCATTCTCTTTATTCTCCTCGATAATAGTATCACCGAGTCCCTTTGACCTCAGGCAAATCTTAATATCCAATGCCCACATGAAATAGTTATCTCTAGAGAGATTAAGGGCAGCATAGTCCAGATTGCAAATTTTCGACATCTGAATCAATATCAATCATATTTAGGGTTTCATTATATGTTTATCAATCAATACAATTTGATATATATGGAATATCAAAGAATACAATTGGATTTTATTAAACATGAATCTCGACCTAAAAAAGTTCTAATACAACCATGGTGCAACCAAACAACCTAAGGTTTGAGTGCTATATGTAATAAGGGTGATAAGGCAACACGGCCTTGTGTTATGATGCAAGCAATGAACAATTATGAAAGCAAAGAACTTTAAGAAATAACAATGATCAATCCCGATTCAAGGATTAGGTTTAGGGTTTATCAATGCAACCAACAAATAATTTTAAGAAACAAAACAATGACAATCAGGGTTCTATATTAGATTTAGGTTTTACAAATTTAGGGTTTTCAATTTAGCAATATGCGCCTAAGGTTTAAGGTTTCCAGATTAGGGTTTTAGACTAG
This sequence comes from Eruca vesicaria subsp. sativa, assembly GCA_932364175.1. Taxonomy (NCBI): domain Eukaryota; kingdom Viridiplantae; phylum Streptophyta; class Magnoliopsida; order Brassicales; family Brassicaceae; genus Eruca; species Eruca vesicaria. The sequence continues at coordinate 6,253 of CAKOAT010114377.1, forward strand.
GGTTTCAGATTTTAACAATTAAACAATCTTTACTAATGATCTTAAACCTCAAAACAATATAATTAACAATCAGATTTTAGCAATTTGTGATTTAGGGTTTTCAAGGCCCTTTTAGGGTTTCAACTTCAGAATTAGGCTAAACACTCAATCTGGCAACCTAAAACTAATATAATCAAACAATTTATTCAAACAAAACAATCATCAAAATCGGATTCAACGTTAAGGTTTAGGGTTTTCAATTCCACAATTTAGGGTTTAGGGTTTTTAGATAAATCAAAAAATAAATCAACCAAAATATTTTTTTAGGGAATCGAATGTCTTGCAAAGAACATGTGGTTTTATGTTTTAAGGTTTAGGTGATAGATTTTTAGGGTCTAAAAGATGAATGGCTTTAGGGTTTGATCATTATGTTTTAAGGATTAATCAAAGTTACCTTAATTTTTGTAGGTCTGAACCAGCCACCTAGAGAGAGAAGAGGAATCGCGGCTGAGCTGAGTCGGAGCTGTCGAGAATTATTTTTCGGGATCGGATGAGTGCTTCTTCCGGTTGAGATTGATCGGGTTCTGGAACATATCGTCCAAGAACTTGGTCGGATTTGATTCTGATCACGAATCAGGGTTCCACCGGAAAAAGGAAAGACAAGGGTGGCTGTGATTGATCGACGAGAAAAGGAAAAACCCGGCCTAGGGTTTCCGCGAGAAAAAAAGGAAAGAGGAGCCGCGGTGGACTTGATGAGCGCCGGCGAGGTCTAGGGTTTTCTTGATCGGATTTTTAGCTTAGGGTTAGAGAAACAACTCGTGCTGATAACGTATTGTGAACTAGAGAGAATTGTATGAATGTTGTTTGTATTATTAATGATCATTAGGCTCCCTTTATAAAAGGGTTGCGAGACATAATAAAAAGAAAAGTACACAAATCCTAAACCAACTAGGATTAGGAAAACAACCATTACAAGGAAAAAGAAGTAAGGCACTTGGCCGCCTATGCCTAGTTGCTCGTATGAGCCTATGATCTAATCTATGGTTATGGACCATCCACTATAAGGATTATAACACATTGTGTATTCTTTCCCTAGGATGAAGTAATAAACCATCTCAACTGCCCCAAACATAAACGATGGTTCATGACCCACACACACACAACCCGATCAAGCAAGAATCACTTGAAAACATAAAATGCAAACAAGATGCGTGATACACATCTATTCATCGTTCCTTACTCTGTTTCCATAATACTTACGTCAGCAAAGCGAAGCAAATAGGACCCAAAACAGAGAGTGATGCGACACTAATATAGTTCAAGTTCGAAACTGCAACTTAACTGGAAATAAAGAAAGGTCCACAAGAAACAAAGAGTACATAGCTCAAAAAAAAAAAGCAAAACATAAAACCAAACAACAATGAAATTCAGAATGCTAACATAACAAGTTTTGTCAACTTCCTCGATCTTAGGGCCAGCACCTCCGGCAGAAGGAGGAGCTTCATCAACGTTCATTCCAGCAGACCCACCTGCTTCACCACCGGCTCCTTGATACATCTTAGCTATGATCGGATTGCATAAACTTTCCAACTCTTTCATTTTGTCTTCAAACTCGTCTACTTCAGCCGTTTGGTTCCTATCAAGCCATTGGATTGCCTCCTCAACAGAATCATCAATCTTCTTCTTGTCTCCAACCGGAAGCTTCTCACCAATCTTTTCATCACGGATGGTGTTTCTCATGTTGTAAGCATAGTTCTCAAGTGCATTCTTGGCTTCAATCTTCTTCTTACGCTCCTCATCCTCAGATTTGTACTTCTCAGCCTCTTGCACCATCTTCTCTATCTCGTCTTTAGACAAGCGACCCTTGTCATTGGTGATCATGATCTTGTTTTTTTGGCCCGTAGTCTTGTCCTCGGCAGAGACGTTGAGGATTCCATTTGCGTAAATGTCAAAACAGACTGTGATCTTAGGGACACCGCGTGGAGCAAGAGGGATGCCAAAGAGCTCAAACTTTCCGAGGAGGTTGTTGTCTTTGGTTCTAGCTCTCTCACCTTCGTAGACTTGGATCAACACACCTGGCTTATTGTTTTAGTAAGTGGAGAAGACATGTTCCTTCTTGGTCGGGATAGTTGTGTTTCTCTGGATCAAGGTGGTCATGACTCCACCAGCGGTTTCAAGACCTAGAGAAAGAGGAGTAACGTCCAAAAGAAGAAGGTATTGCACCTTTTCATTCCTTTCACCTCTTAGAATAGCACCTTGCACAGCTGCTCCATAAACCACAGCCTTGTCAGGGTTAATGGACTTGCAAAGCTCTTTACCATTGAAAAAATCGTGGAGAAGCTGTTGAACTTTGGGGATACGTGTAGAACCACCGACAATGACAACATCATGGACTGTTCTCTTGTCCATCTTAGCATCAGGTAGACACTTCTCAACAGGCTTCATACACTTCCTGAAAAGATACATGTTTAGCTCCTCGAACCTAGGACGAATGAGGGCAGAATAGAAATCAATCCCCTCAAAGAGAGAGTCAATCTCGATGGTTGTTTTAGCAGTGGAAGAAAGAGTCCTCTTTGCTCTCTCACAGGCCATCCTCAACCTCCTCAAAGCTCTGGGGTTACCGCTAATTGATATGCTCAAATTAACCTTCAAGCTATTCTCTCAAATAAGAGGTTCGATGTAGTACTTAAGGATCGATTCCACAGAGACCAAATCTTACACTTTATTTCTATGGGATCAACATTAAGCTAAGATAATGAATGGTTTTTAAAGTAAGAAAAAAAGCAAGTAACAGACTTGTTTGGGGTTTTCAGATGATGAAGAATGCTAGCCTAGGGTGGTTCATTAGGTGTTAATCATAGTGAACCAAACAATTATTCAAGCTCTTTAAGAACAGCCTAGAACTCAGTTTTCTTAGCTAGAACACCCTGATCTCGCAAGTATGCTCCTTTTGCAGAGCGACCTTGATACCTATGCTCTCGCCTGGATCAAGGCTTGACAGCAAACAATAAGCGCAGACCTAATACGTTCACAAAATACCCTAATATCTACTCTCGCTGATCTGATATATGATGCTCGTTTATGAAGATCTAGCAACCTAATTCATGGTAAATGATAAAAGGTTAACCTAGATTCAAAAACTAAGTGATTAGATTAGTATTATCATTAAGAGCAATTATAAACGAAGACAAAAAGATGAAACTTAACTATGTTCAGTTCATGAAACAAAACCTAGAACCCTAGACTAACAAACCCGAGTACTCAGCCATAGCACAAGAAAACACAGAGATCATAATAGAAGAAGACATGAAATAATACTGAAATAAAAGAGAATTAGGGTTCAGGAGGTCTTCTCTAAAACGAGAGAAATGAAGATCCTACTCCCTTTACAAAAGTGCAAAATCTCCAATCGTTTCTTCTCTCTAGAATAGCGTTAGAAAAATAAAGAGAATAGGAAAAAGCATATTTTTATAGAGGCCACAGGCGGCTGGGAGAAGAAGATAGAAAAACAAGGGAAAATCACAAAATTAATCAGAAGTTTCCATAATTTTCGGGAGCAGGTCGGGGCTGCTCCGTTTGGGCGCTCTGCGACAGAAAACTTCCAATTTTCATTATTTTCTTCATGTGTCTTTTTAATGGTCTCCTTACCTACTCCAGACCTGTAATGACTCAAAAATGACTAGAAAGACTCGATAAAAACTTGAAAACAATTAATAAAACATATATACAAGATGCCAAAACACCATATATCAATTCCTCCTGACTTAGATCTTTGTTTGTCTTCAAACAATGTCAAGTATCAAGAACATGGAGGAAGGTTTAAAAGTGTGGGAACTCTCTTATGGCTCAGCAACCATACTTTAACCCCAAATCTCTGAACCATACAAGTAGACATACTAGGACGACACACCCTTACTTGAACCCACCCCACTGACTGCTGTTCAAGTCGGCTCCATACTCTATATCTCAAACCTACAAAAGTCACACTTTCCAGACAAAACTCCTTACATTCATTTAAGAGCAGTGTGAGCTTCTTGTCACAGGCACTATTCAGGGTAGACGGTCTAGGTATGAAAAAACATTTTTAGTGTTTAGGTGCAGCTAATCACTGTTTAGGGGTTACCATTTCTTTGTAGAGGATGCAGGATATCGCGGAAAATTTCAAGAGAGGATGGATCCATTGATCGCCACAGACCCCCACTCGTTTTTTTCTCTACAGAGCAGCCGTATCTAGTTCCTCTTTCCTTTGACAGGTTGTTCTCTTTTTTCCAGATCACCTTTCTGTTGGGGTCAAAATCGGTACGACGGAATCAATAGCCAAAACCCGAAATCGTTTTATAAAACCCGAAGATCATTTTATAAAACTCGAGAATCGGTTTATAAAACTCGAAGATCGTTTTATAAAACCCGAGAATTGTTTTATGAAACTCGAAGAATCGTTTTATAAAACTCGAAGATCGTTTTATAAAACTCGAGAATCGTTTTATAAAATCCGAGAATCGTTTTATAAAATGATTAAGAAATCATTTTATAAAACTCGAAGAATCGTTTTATAAAACTCAAAGATCGTTTTATAATACCCGAGAATCTTTTTCTAAAACTCGAAGAATCGTTTTATAAAACTCGAGAATCATTTTATAAAACTCGAAGAATCGTTTTATAAAACTCGAAGAATCATTTTATAAAACTCGAAGAAACATTTTATAAAACTCGAAGATCGTTTTATAAAACTCGAGAATCGTTTTACGAAACCGCAAAAAACCGAAACAGCCGTAAAACGCGAACTAGGAGACCCTTGACTTGTTCGCCGGTGGGCGAACTAGTCCATCTCGACTAGTTCGCCCACCGGCGAACTAAGCCAAGCTGGCTTAGTTCGCCGGTGGGCGAACTAGTCTCGTCCCGACTTAGTTCGCCGTTGGACGAACTAGAGACTTCCCGGACGTCCCGAGCACCAATCTCCCACATCCCCGATTCGAAACTTACATCTTTCGACACGGTCGCATTCTGAATCACAGCTGAAATGTCGACTGTTCCATCTCGATCCGACCTATCGTTCGAGTTTTACGATAAAAACCGTAAAACTTCGTTTTCTCGACAAAGAACTCGAGGAAATTGTATAAAATGGCAACGGTTAAACGAAACACCGAACATTGCCTAAACTATACGATTTATTCGAGATTTTTCGTTAGAATCTTAAGAAACGCGTTTTTAATAAAAACATCGAGTAAATCGTAAAACTTACGATTAACTCGAGCAATTTACTAAAAACAGCATCAAATCAGGAAACGATCCCGTACAAAGTTGGAAAAAAGATTTTATCGCAGAACGGCCCGGAAGGTCCTAAAACGCGATAAAAGCCAACTCGTGATCTTAACGGAATCTAACCCAAAGATACGATAACGTTTTGACGGTTTGCTCGCAGGAGGAAAATAAACGTCAAGCTTGAAGATAAAAGGCAGGTTTGAAGAAAAATAGAAGATTTCCGCGGAAGAAAATGAAGGATCGAGAAAAATGGAAGATTCCCGATATACTCAAATCTGGGCGAAATGGAAAGACCGAATGGCCAAGGCGAGGAGTATATAAGTAAGAGGTCTAGGGCAGAAGCAAAGGACACGATTTTCAGAGCTCTCACCACCAGAAATTAGCATTTAGGAATATTTCCGTTTTCTGTTAGCGAGCTGCGTCTCAATTAGGGTTTTTCGTTCTTAAGCTTTTCGGCTACTCTTTTTGTACCAGTTCTACGCAGATTCGGAATAAGAACCTCTTTGCTCTCAGTTTCGATTATTCTCTTAAAAATTCTAAGTTTATCATTTTCTTAATCTTCGTTGTGCGGTTCTGCAGATAGCCGGTTCCTCTGGAAACTTAGGGTTTTCCCGAAGTTTCCTTTTTTACGATTTATTGACAGTAGGTGGATTTCGGTTCCCACAGTTTGGCGCTAGAAGGAGGGGGAGTCGGATCTATCTTACACCGAAGCCGCAACATGTCCAACGAAGAAACGATGACTGGTGACAACCAAACTCGCAACGAACGCGATAACGTTGAAACAACACCACCACAAGGTGTGTCTGCGGCCAATGCTACAAACGCTAACGCCGAGACCCTCGAGAAGATGCTTTTCGAGTTTAACAAAAAAACGGAAGAGCAGAAAAAGCTCATTAGTTTGCTCACGAAACGGGTAGAGACCTTAACCGTGAAAACCCAAGAAATTCGCCCTCGCGGAACTACTAAGATCCGCGGAAGGAGGGTCGTCTTTGGTGCTCCTACGGATCGTCCCAGAACCGAGCAGGGTAACTTACCGGAAAAGGAATCCGGAAAAGAAAATCCTGACGCGACGCTAAACGAATCGGAGAAACCTCCTACTCACGAACAGGAGACCGAGGGCGGTGGCATCGAAAGGGTTAACCTGGAGACAAGCGACCAGGCCGATTCATCGGACGAAGACGGTGACGTCCATCCTAGGAGAAGAAAGACTCGAAGTCCTCTGCCGGAGTCTTCTCCCGAACATTCTTTTACTGGAGAAGAGGGGGAACTCGACTTCACGCGATACGCAAAAACTGCCGAGGAGCGATCTCCAGTCACTCGCAGCAAACGCCGACAAGGTCGGCAAACTGCTGGCGGTCTGACCGAGATTCGCGATCTCCGCGAATATATAACCAAAACGGCCGCAGCGGTAAAAGCGGTGAAATCTCAGATTCACCACGCTACCAACGCCGCACCCGAGATTGATCGGCTACTGTACGAGTTTCGGAAAACGCCTTTCACGGCCCGCATCACCGAGATCAAACTGCCCGATGCCGGAAAACTTAAGGTCCGACTTACGACGGGACGTCCGATCCCAAAGCGCACCTACAAGCATTCCAGATCACCATGGGACGAGCCAAGCTCAAGGACCACGAAAAAGACGCAGGCTACTGCGGCCTCTTCGTCGAAAACCTAGAAGGAGCCGCGCTCGAATGGTTCGCCAAACTTAGGCGAAATTCGATCGGAAGTTTCCGTCGACTGGCTTCGGAATTCCTGAAGCAGTACTCGATGTTCATTAACCCGGAAACCTCCGACGCCGACCTTTGGAGCTTGGTGCAGAAGGAGGACGAATCTCTCTGCGATTTCATGAGTAGGTTCAAACTCGTCATGGCTAGGGTTAGCGGGATTAGCGACAAAGCCGCCATCGACGTGTTAAGGAAATCGCTCTGGTATAAATCGAAATTCCGCAAGTGGATAACTCTCGAGAATCCTCAGACGATCCAGGATGCGCTCCATCAAGCCACTGACTTCATAAACATCGAAGAAAAGACTAAAATCTTGTCAGAGAAGCACAAGCCGACGAAAACATCCGCGAAGGATAACGCGTCCGAGCAGAAGCAGAAAAAGAGGAACTCTCGTAACGACAAATTCGTCCATCACGAGGGACAAGATCTCCAAGGGGCGCATAACTACGCCATCAACTCCAATTCGGAGCAAGGGCGAACTAAGGGTAACACGTGGACGAGAAATTCGAATTAAGATGAGAATTCTTTCTGCGACCTCCACCAAACCCGCGGGCATTCCACCGTGAACTGCAAAGTTCTCGGCGCCAGACTTGCCGCAAAATTGGTCACAGGAGAACTTTCTGAGATATCTAGTGTCAAGGATCTCATCCGCGATTCGGATCGCCTTCCGAAGAACGACAGGAACGCGCGAGCAGAAACTCCGCCTCAGGGAAACCAGTCAGGCAAAAAACGCGGACGAAGACAAGACAAGAAGGGTAACGACGCTAACCGCCGAAAATTCAACATGATTATCGGCGAATCGCAATACTACAATGACACCGTCTCGTCTATAAAATCCTACCAACGCAAAGCCAAAACCGGCTCGAGTTGGAAGGTGCCGACAGATGACTCTCCGAAAGGAGTGATCTCATTCGACGACGCTGAAACCGGTGGAATCGACCAACCTCACGCCGATCCTCTTGTCATCGACTTAGTAATAAGCGATTTAGAAGTCGCTCGGATCTTGGTCGATACCGGGAATACTGTCAACGTGATCTTCCCAACACGCTAGCACGCATGGGAATCGATCTCTCGTAAGTCGAGCCGATTCCAAAACCGCTGACTAGGTTCTCCGGCGAGACGTCGATGACCCTGAGATCAATCCGATTACCAGTCGCCGCAAAAGAAGTAACAAAAATCGTTAACTTCGCAGTAGTCGATTTCCCGGCTATCTACAACGTGATTATGGGAACGCCTTGGATAAATTCCATGAAGGCGGTTCTGTCAACTTATCATTTAGGCATCAAATTCCCAACGCCTACGGGAGTCGCAGTAATTCCTGGCCGAACATAAGCTGAGGCAATTGGCAGTAGCAATCGTGAAGCCAAAACGGGCAAAGGTCACGCCACCGCCCGCAGAAGACGACGCAAAGCAAGCAACGGCCGAGAAACCAGAAGTTTCCGCACCCATCGCTTCCACCCGGCCAGAGGAGACAATTCCGGATAAAGACATCGATACTGCAACTGAAGCAATCGAGAAGTCTGCGACAGCCGAGTAAGCACACTCGCGCAAACAATCAGAACTACGAGATGGCTTGATTTCCGAAAGGAATACGTAGGCAGCTCGGCTAAAGACGAGTTCAGCTATCCCCCCTTCCAAAACGGGGGGGGGGGAGTGGGTGAGTATACGAGTATTCGTATACTCCCAAATTTTTTTAAAAATTTTCTTTTAGCTTTGTAATCAAAAAATTTTCGAAATTTTTAATAAAGACAGAGTTAGAATATCTCCGCTACTATCAAAAACGCAAATCTGGAAAATCTCTTTCGCAGTAACAACTATTTAATCGTCTTTCTAAAAAACTTGCATATCGAAATATTTTCGGAAAGAACTGGCGAGACGTCGCCTGAACTCTCAAAGAAAAATATTTCCCCAAGTCCGTCCGCGACTATAAAAACACAAACGCTCGGCGATTGGCCCCGTCGAGCACGCTAGCCGTCCTAAACAAACGCATCGACCTATCGGTCCGCATATATCCGACGAGGATAAAATAGCGCGCTATAAAAGAAATCCAAATTTTTGGTCAGCACTTCCGGGCAACTTAGAAATTGTTCCCGGTGAGATGCTCGATTCCAACCATACGAATCGTATGAGCCGAGAACCTATCGCGGATTCTAAATCGGTATGGAATCAGGTTAAAATCGCAACAGGCAAAACGAAAGCCGACTAGTCATCGCATATCCTCAACCCGAAAGTAAACCTAGGTCTTGCCCTAAACCCAGCACACTGGTCTCTAACATCTCAAGGCATGAATCGAGATCCTAAAGACATGTCTCTTCACCCACCTCTAAACACTCGCGAAAACCGAAACCTTCCGAGTTAACGAATCAGACGATTTACTCCAAGAGTTAGATGCGAGATAAAAACTCGTACTCTTCCCTCTACATCTAAAAACGAAATACAAAATTCCATACTTAAGAAAATATTTTTATTAAGAAAGTCTTCGAATACACACCGCCCAGCGGTAGGGATTCATAGCCACCAACGGCCAGTCCCAGAAAAACAACAACGAAATAATAAAAACAAGAACATCACATAGTGAAGTCATCAAACGCGGACTGGTCAACCTCGCCATCCACGTCCGAGATCCCAGGTCCAACTTCGACCGAATCCGGCGACACCACAATAGGGTTCCACTGATCCCACATATGCTTCCCAGGATTGGCGGATTCGTTCTTCTTCTTCTCTCTCTTAGCTAGACGCGTCTTCTGCTTCGCAATCGCAGCCTCATACGAATAGTCCGGTTCCTAGGTAAGATGCAAACCCCCAACTACGCCCCGACACTCGCGGAAATCGCCATTCGCTCTTTGTGCATCTTCAAATTCCGCATAAAGAGGCACGAACCGCTTGCGCCGAGCCATCAACTCCGCAGCAACCTCTCATTTCCCTGCCCTACAAGCACGGCGAACCATCGTGTCAGAAAGTTCTAAGCCTCGACGAGATTCAGCTTCATACTCCTCTCTCACACGAGCGGCCTTCTTTGCAGCCAAATCCTGGGCACGAGAGAAACTGGCATCGATCTCCCCTCTGATACGAACAGCCTCCGCCTCTGCTGCTGCAACCCTAGATTCGGCCCTGCGAAGTTCCGCACTATTCGCGCTCACCGCTTCGCTCATAAAGCGAAGACCCTGCAAAGATCTTCGATATTGATATCTTTGTCAGATGCCCGACCGCGATCGGTCGGAACTTCTCTGTCCTGCGGAGATCTAGACCTTTCCCTCTCCTCCGCATCATCGCCCGCCTTAAAATCAGCATGACCGTCACGAGAAAAACCGGACGAATAATAGGCAACGGCACGATGGATCCTTTTCGGAGAAAAGTACCCCCAATGAAGTGGGCCGCCACGTAGAATATTCATAACCTCCGGAAAATCCTCAAGCATCGGCCTCGGGAGGGCAGGCACTGCGAAACAAACGAAAAATTTAAAACCTATATCTATATGGATATGGATATCACATCAATAGAATACCGTTTGTCGCCCACGCAGCCCTGATCAAAGGAATACAACTCTCCTCCACCGATGCGCTGTCGATTTTGACATAAAAGAATCGGTAAATCCAATCGTGATCATTCGAGGCAAGCCCGCCAATAACTGTCATGTCCCGCCGGGGGGCTAAGTAAAAATCCGCCCTTTCTTCCCTTGAATGTCAACATAGCCGAAAGATAATCCACATCAAGGGACATTCCGCGTTCGTATCCCAACACCAGAATCCCGACAAGGTGCTGTAAGCCACTAGGGCGTAGTTGGCCGAATGGTACTCCGAACCTATCCAAGAATCCGAAAATGGCTCGAGGAATAGGGAACCATAGCTGGCAGTTCAACAGAAAGGCTTCGTAGCACGTAAAATAACCCGGGGGCGGATCCTCGGCACCCTGGCCCTGGACAGGGAGGTGAAACTGAACCGACTCAGGGATCACATAGATATTTCTCAAATATCTGAGAGAACCAACAGTGCTCGCGCTCATGCCAACTGTTTTCTTCCGAGGTTTATCTTTCTTCGGAACCCAGAAACTCGGAGGCAGCACCTCCGCGGCGCTCACGGCTAAACAGTAGTCTGCAAACTATTCCTTGGTCGTAAAGAAACGTTGAAAGATCGGCTCGGGAAGAGGACAACCGCTGGAAACATCAAGGTCGCTCGGATCAAAGATTGATGCATGAGCATAATCTGAAACTTTCCATCCGGAACACATATTGCATAGTCGAAAGAAGAAGGATCCAAAGGAAAAGGTAGAGAGAAGCCTTCCTAAAACTTAGGCAAGTTATGGAAGAATGAGTGAAAAACTTGAAAAACTCACTCCATATACTTATAGGGAAAATTTTACTATTCACCCTTGGACTTTTGGCCATTAAAGTTCCGCCTAATTCTACCAAACTCGCCAAACAAGCTCGATCCACTCGCAAGAACCCTACGATTCTTACGAGCTGGGGGGCTAACTGTTGGGGTCAAAATCGGTACGACGGAATCAATAGCCAAAACTCCCCGCAGAAATGTAATCGTTTAATAAAAAGATCATTTTATAAAACGCGAGAATCGTTTTATAAAACCCGAAGATCGTTTTATAAAACTCGAGAATCGTTTTATAAAACTCGAAGAATCGTTTTATAAAACTCGAAGATCGTTTTATAAAACTCGAGAATCGTTTTATAAAATCCGAGAATCGTTTTATAAAATGATTAAGAAATAATTTATAAAACACGAAGAATCGTTTTATAAAACTCGAAGATCGTTTTATAAAACCAGAGAATCGTCTTATAAAACTCGAAGAATCGTTTTATAAAACTCGAGAATCATTTTATGAAACTCGAAGAATCGTTTTATAAAACTCAAAGAATCATTTTATAAAACTCGAAGAATCATTTTATAAAACTTGAAGATCGTTTTATAAAACTCGAGAATCGTTTTACGAAACCGCAAAAAACCGAAACAGCCGTAAAACGCGAACTAGTCGCAACTAGTTCGCCCACCGGCGAACTAAGCCAAGCTTGCTTAGTTCACCGATGGGCGAACTAGGAGACCCTTGACTAGTTCGCCCACCGTCGAACTAAGCCAATGACTAGTTCGCCCACCGGCGAACTAAGCCAGTCGTCCCGACTAGTTCACCCACCGGCGAACTAAGCCAGCCGGCTTAGTTCGCCGTTGGCCGAACTAGAGACTTCCCGGACGTCCCGAGCCTCAATCTCCCGCATCCCCGATTCGAAACTTACGTCTTTCGACACGGTCGCATTCTGAACCATGGTTGAAATGTCACCCGTTCCATCTCGATCCGACCTATCGTTCGAGTTTTACGATAAAAACCGTAAAACTTCGTTTTCTCGACAAATAACTCGAGGAAATCGTATAAAACGGCAATGGTTAAACGAAACACCGAACATTGCCTAAACTATACGATTTATTCGAGATTTTTCGTTAAAATCGTAAGAAACGCGTTTTTAATGAAAAGGTCGAGTAAATCGAAAAAATGCGTTTTAATAAAAACGTCGAGTAAATCATAAAACCTTACGATTAACTCGAGGAATTTACTAAAAACGGCATCAAATCAGGAAACGATCCTGTACAAAGTCAGAAAACGGATTTATCGCAGAACGGCCCGGAAGGTAACCAAAAGATACGATAACGTTTTGACGGTTTGCTCGCAGGAGGAAAATAAACGTCAAGCTTGAAGATAAAAGGCAGGTTTGAAGAAAAATAGAAGATTTCCGCGGAAGAAAAGGAAGGATCGAGAAAAATGGAAGATTCCCGATATACTCAAATCTGGGCGAAATGGAAAGACCGAATGGCCAAGGCGAGGAGTATATAAGTAAGAGGTCTAGGGCAGAAGCAAAGGACACGATTTTCAGAGCTCTCACCACCAGAAATTAGCATTTAGGAATATTTCAGTTTTTTGTTAGCGAGCTGCGTCTCAATTAGGGTTTTTCGTTCTTAAGCTTTTCGGCTACTCTTTTTGTACCAGTTCTACGCAGATTCAGAATAAGAACCTCTTTGCTCTCAATTTCGATTATTCTTTTAAAAATTCTAAGTTTATCGTTTTCTTAATCTTCGTTGTGCGGTTCTGCAGATAGCCGGTTCCTCTGGAAACTTAGGGTTTTCCCGAAATTTCCTTTTTTACGATTTATTGACAGTAGGTGGATTTCGGTTCCCACACTTTCTTCACACTGTTACACTTCTACTTCAGATTTTTATTCACCGATTGACCATGGTTCTGTTTTCCTTTTCTTTCTTCTCCTTCTCATCATCTTTCAGAACTCTTGGGACTTAAATAATACTGATTTTTTTTTGACTGAATAAATGATGAGTTCAGATGATGATGATGATGACGAGAAGGAAGTAATTACATATAGTGTCCCTCTGTTGGTTCTGACTTTATCACTTCTTTCACCATTTTGTTTTCTCTGCTCGGGTCACCTTACTGCCTGGTCTCTTCCTTACAGATCATGTGTGTCTATGCTCTGGATTGTAGTCTGTGAGCAAAACGACTGAGAGCTGTGTTGATCCTTTCCTCTCTGGCCCTTTTACACATATCTGCACATATGAAACTTAAGAACATAATGCATGAGGGCGGAATAATGGTCTAAAGGTTCATGGTGGAAACTATCTAAGAATGAGCTAGCCACTCAGGTTCAGCTATATGGACAGAAAGAATTAAGAAGTCCTGAGTGTAATCTAATTTCCCTAATCTAATGCCCATAACAAGAAGAATTTCAGTCAAGATTTGGTCCTAAGTTAAATGGAGTTATAGTCTTTCTAGAGTAACCTCTACAAGCTGAAATCTTCTGGAGAGCAAGGTGAGATAAAGTCAGGGTGTTCCAGGTCCAAGTGTGCCGTCTTTCGTTACTACTAAGGTCAATGAATAAGATAACTAAAGCACGAGGTGGTTAATGATTGTCAAAATAAGGTCCTAATCCCCCAAGTTTTTGAATCAACAAAGAGACTCAAACTAACTCAAAACTGACTCGAACATAAAAGCCAAAAGAAATAGAAGCGTTAGTAAACGACAAAGACCCTCCCCTAGACTTACTTCACAACATCTTGGTGTGAAAATAAATAAGAGAGAAGGTTTAAACAAAAATACAAATTATTTTGTCCGAGATACTTACCTGGCGCGGAGCAGCCTGAAAGAGCAAGACGCGGTTGCTCTGGTAAAGGATGCTTCAAAATGAGAGCAGCCACCTGCTTCCTCCCGTCAAGGATCTCAGATTTTCTTATTTATGACCTGAGACTCAACAAACTAAAACCAAAAATAAGTAAAAAGAAAATCCTAATGTTAATGACACTCACCAGTGGGTTGCCTCCCACCAAGCGCTTGGTTTAAGTCACTAGCTTGACTTGGTGATGTGGATCAGTCTGGTTGAGCAGGAGGGCCTGTTCCAAAACAAGGTCCACAATCAGACATGTTCAGCTTCAAAACCTTTCTCAACAACCCTTTCACAGCAGCTTCCCCTTTCTTCTTCAGCTCATGTGTGGGAATGGCTCTGACTTTAGAGAACGGTTCGGAGGTACCCTTGCAATTTACCTCATACTCAATGGAGTTCTCATCACACTTGAGAGGTATCAAAGTCATTGTAGGATCTCCCTTGACCCTTTTCTTCTGGACTTTCTATTTCACTCTTGTATTCCCTCTAAATTTAGTAGGATCACTGCTAGGATTTTCATCAGAGAACACCCTGCTCTCACCCTTATCACCATGCTCTTTCTCTGGAACAACCTTCAGCTTTTCTACATCACACACTGAGATGCAAGAGGCGTGTGATGAGGAAGATCTGGTGGGTAAAGCCTTGTAGAAAACTTTCTCGTTGCTGTTGGAGAATCAGACTCTCTTGTTGGGCATATCAATGGTTGCTCCAACAGTATCCATGAATGTCCTTCCAAATATCAAAGACATCTCATGATCCTTAATCATCTCAACAACTTAAAACTCAGCAGGAACAACACATTCCCCTACTTGAACATGAAGGCTGCGGATGGTTCTATATGGGACTGCTCTGGAAGAGTTTGCAAATGTTAGGGTAAGCTGAGAACGCTCAATACCAGCAATACCCAAATCGTCTACAATAGCCTTTCAGACGAGATTCACACAAGAACTAGAGTCACAAAGAACGTTCTTGAAGGTTGCTCCTGCGATGGAACATTGCAAAACAAACTTTCTAAGATCATCAACATTAGGCAATACCTTTAGTGCTGGTGTAGACAGTGCTTTGGTATAGATGGCTTTGGTCTCCTCTTGAGTCTCTCTACAGTTTTTAAAGAACTTGAGCAGTGGGAAAATCTGCAGAGCATCTTTGAACACAAGTTCTCTAGGAAGCCTTCTCACCATCTTGTTAAAACCTGCCAGCTGCTCTTCACTAGCGAGATCCATCAGATGTCTAGGTGGAATTGGGTAGGGAACCTTAGGAACATAGACTCGATCTGGTGGAGTCTTAGCAGATTCGTCGGGAGCCGTCTTTGCAGAGCTAGTAGGTTGCTCTGTTCTCTTTTCTGCGCCTGGAGCAGTCTGAGCAGACCGTTGCTCCGTTGCTCTTCCCTCATCTTTCTCACATCTCAGCTATGTTGAATTACATTGCTCAACCATAGGATTCATCACACTCTTTCCATGAAGGGTTTCTTGCGGCTTCTTAACAGTTTCAGCAGTTTGAGCAAGCTGAACATCAATCCTCATTATGTGGTTGCTCACAGTATCATATTTTGAATTCAGCTCAGCGAACATAATGTCCATTCTGGTGTTGATCTTTGTGTTAACCTGATTCAATGCCTTCCCCTGAATTTGCTGACCCCGCAACAGTTGTTGTATCATCATAGCCAAACCTTTTCGCTCATCTTGTGGACCACTGGCAGTAGCTGGAGCAGCCTGCTGATTGCTCTGAAGTTTCTGCTGGTTGCTCTCTTGGTAATTATTCTGCGTGGACTGCTCAGGAGTTGTCTCTTCCATAAAACAGATTTGTCCTTGGTTGTTCTTCAGCAGCTGATCAACCTTGGCTGTCAACTCGTCTATCTTGTGGGTGTCGACACTGTTCACCTTCTTGGAGCGATCTGTTTTAGGGTTTTTGTTTGCAGAACTAGCAGCCATGTTCTCTATTACCTCGAACGCACCATCAGGGGTCTGTGTCATGAAGTATACCCTTCTCACAGAGTTCAGAGCAGACTGAAATTCCCAGTCTACTCCATCATATAAAATGCCTAAGTGGTAATCATCATCAAATCCATGGTGAGGGCATTCTCTGCGATAGTCATTGAAACGATCCCATGCTTCGCAAAAAGGCTTGTCTATGAGCTGTCTAAATGAGGTGATCTTGTTCCTCAATGCTGTAGTTCTCGCCTTATAGTAAAAATGGCCAAGGAACACTGATCGAACCGGCTCCCATGAAGTGAGAGAACCGGTAGGGAGAGAGTTCAACCACCGTGCAGCCTTTCCATCAAGAGAGAATGGGAATAACATGCACTTGATGTAGTCAGGTGGCACGCCATTCGCACGAGTGAGACTGCATAGTTTTTCAAAGCTCTCAATATGCTCCATTGGGATTTCTGCTGGGAGACCACTGAACAATTTGCTCTGCACTAAAGCGATCAAAGCAGGCTTGATCTTGAAGTCCTGTGTAGTGCAAGGCGGAAGAACAATGGCAGAGCGTGTAGCAGGGATGTTACGCGGGAGGTTTCTCTCACCGATTGGAGCAGCATGCGCCTGCTGTTTCTGCTGCGCGAAAGCAGCTAGTTGTTGGATGGTCTACTGCATCTGGAGCATTTGTTGTTGCATCAGTTGCATTGCTGCAGCGAGATCCTGATCGCCATGATCACCCATGGTGGTGTTGGTTGGCCTTGGCTATTGTTTGTTCTCTCTTTCAACCTTGCGAGCTCTTGGTTGCTGAGTGTACCTGCAACAAAGATAAAAGAGCAAGTTAGAGGTCTTAGACTAAATAAATAACCAAAAAATAAAGGTAAAAAGAGGGTGCCCAGCAACGGCGCCAAATTTGATATGCACCAATTAACCTTCAAGCTACTCTCTCAAATAAAAGGTTCGGTGTAGTACTTGAGAATCAAATCCACATAGACCAAATCTTACACTTTATTTCTATGGGATCAACATTAAGCTAAGATAATGAATGGTTTTTAAAGTAAGAAAATAAAATCTCCAATTGTTTTTTCTCTCTACAATAGCGTGAGAAAAATAAAGAGAATAGGAAAAGCATATTTTTATAGATGCCACAGGCGGCTGGGAGAAGAAGATAGAAAAACAAGGGAAAATCGTAAAATTAATCAGAAGTTTCCATAATTTTTGGGAGCAGGCCGGGGTTGCTCTGTTTGGGTGCTCTGCGACAGAAAACTTTCAATTTCCATTATTTTCTTCATGTGTCTCTCCAATGGTCTCCTTACCTACTCCAGAGCTGTAATGACTCAGAAATTACTAGAAAGACTCGATAAAGACTTGAAAACAATTAATAAAACATATATACAAGATGTCAAAAACACCATATATCACTAATGTCCTTCTTGCTTTTCTTCTTAAACTCTTGAACAAAATGGTTGACCCTTCTGTTGTCAAAGTCTTAACCACCAAGATGAGTGTCACCAGCAGTAGCTTTAACCTCAAAGATACCTTCTTCAATAGCAAGAAGAGAAACATCAAAAGTACCACCACCAAGATCAAAGATCAAAACGTTCTTCTCTCCAACACTGGTAGCTTTCTTATCAAGACCATAAGCAATGGCTGCAGCAGTGGGCTTGCTGATGATACGCATAACATTCAAACCAGCGATCACACCAGCATCCTTTGTAGCTTGATGCTCAGAGTCGTTGAAGTAAGCTGGACCAGTGACCACAGCGTTCTTGATAGTTACACCAAGGTAAGCTTCAGCGAACTCACGCATCTTGATGAGAACAATGGAAGAGATCTCCTTGGCAGCGAACTGTTTCTCTTCTCTTTTGTAGGAGACGACAATCATGGGTTTGTCAGCAGGACCAGGGATGATCTTGAAAGGCCATAGCTTCATGTTGCTCTGGACAGATGCATCACTAAATCTTTGACCAATCAATCTCTTTGCATCTGTCAAAGTCAAAAAAAGGAGTTTATTCAAAGGTAAATCGAAATCACATTTAAGTACATGAAATCATTAAGATCAAAACTACTTTCATACTAAACTAAGATATTCCAACAAAAAACCCTAAACAGATGGTGTAGCAGTCAACTAAGAACACAACTTTGGTATTCAAGTAAAGATGAGATAACATACCAAAGATAGTGTTAATGGGGTTCATGGCGACCTGATTCTTGGTGGAATCACCAATCAACCTCTCGGAGCCAGTGAAGGCGACGTAAGAAAGCGTCGTTCTGTTACCTTGATCATTAGAAATGATCTTAACGTGTCGTGTTGCCATATTCCGACACAGGAGTAGGTAGTGCCGAGAATGATTTCGATAGCTGGACCTTCTCCTTTACCCGCCATTGTCTGAAGAAGCTATGAGGCGGGGATGAGGAGATATTTGGGTTAGGAATTTATGGATGTAGAGAGAGAGAGAGAGAGAGAGAGAGAGAGAGAGAGAGAGAGAGAAGGTTTGGGTTTATATAAGAACGAGGCTTGTGTTTCCCACATTTTTTTTATTTTCTTTTTTATGATCATTCGATTGATCCTACGATTCTGAAGAGATTACATGCTTTTTCCAATTAAATTATAAGAGAGAAATACAACTGATTAGAAGGTTGCGGGTGTTGACAAAAAAAATACTAGGGTGATTCGCACAAACCGTGGATAATATTAACAATAATAAAATAATACTTTATATATTTTAAAATAAAATATCTTAAATTACATATTTATAATTAAAAATTTATATTTATTTATTTTTGAAAAATCATATTTAAGAAAAACAAATATTTGTTGAAATATTTTTTTTTCATAATTTTAGGTGAGAATATTGCTATTCAATTTCGACTAACCTGCATTCATCCTGCATAAAATAGATTTTAACCCGCACCCACAATTAAAAAAACTTCAAATTATTCGATCTGCGACAAATTATATGTGGCTGGTCTTGTGGGTAATGATTAAAATTCTTAGCTTTAAGTCTAAACATAAAATCTAGAATCCAAGATCCTAACCAGACTTGAAACAAAAAATATCCGATTTGAAAGGTAAGAATACTCAAATGGATTTTTTAGGGTGGTATAAAACATATTCGAATTTGAAGTGTTATTAACCAAACTCAAACGAATAACCCAAAAAATTTAAATCCTAAGTTTAGTGGTGAAAGCTCTGAAAATCGTGTCCCTGCTTCTGCTCTATGCCTCTTGCTTATATACTCCCATCCTAGGCGGTTTTATTCTTTCCATTTAACCCGAATTCGAGTTTATCGGGAATCTTCCATTTATCTCGATCCTTCCTTTTTTCCCGCGGAAATTTTCTATTTATCTTCAAACTTGCCATTTATCTTCAAACTTGATATTTATCTTCCTTCTGCGAGTAAACTGTCAAAACGTTATCGTATCTTCGGGTTAGATTTCGTTAAGATCGCGAGATGGGCTTTTATCGCGTTTTAGGACCTTCTGGGCAATTTTGCGATAAATCCATTTTACGACTTTATACGAGATCGTTTCCTGATCCGATGCCGTTTTTAGTAAATTCCCCGGGTTAATCGTAAAGTTTATCTACGTTCGTTCCTTGGTTAATCGTTACCGTCTTTATGATTCACTCGACGGTTTTTGTTTAAAAACGCGTTTTTTACGATTTTTACGAAAAATCTCGAATAAATCGTATAGTTTAGGCAATGTTCGGTGTTTTGTTTAATCGTTGCCGTTTTATACGATTTCCTCGAGTCCTTTTCGAGAAAACAAAGTTTTATGGTTTTTATCGTAAAACTCGAATGATAGGACGGATCGAGACGGAACTGGAGACATTTCGACCGTGGTTCGGAACACGATTGTGCCGAAGGACGTAAGCCTTGAATCGGGGATATGGGAGATCGAGGCTCAGGACGGTCGGTTCAACGTACGGCAAGTCTAACCGGACCGGTTCAGCTCGCCGTTTGGCGAACTTCCCGGGAAGCTTTTATCTCGCCGTTGGGCGAACTAGTCGGGACGTGACTAGCTCACGTTTTACGGCGGTTTGGGTTTTTCGTGGTTTTGTGCTTAACTCGGACGATCGTGTAAACGACGTTTGTTTCGTTTCTCCGAGATAACGATCTTCCGAGTTTTCCGCGGATTTCCTTTGTTCGGAAATCTCTTTTAGTTTTATAAAACGATTTTTCAAGTTTTATAAAACAATTCTTCGAGTTTTATAAAAAAATTCTTCGAGTTTTTATAAAACGATTCTTCGAGTTTTTATAAAACGATTCTTTGAGTTTTATTAAACGATTTCTCGAGTTTTATAAAACGATTCTTCGAGTTTTATAAAACGATTCTTCGAGTTTTATAAAACGATTCTTTTAGTTTTATAAAACGATTTCTTTTATCTTTTTGCGGGGAGTTTTGGCTTTTGATTCCGTCGTACCAATTTTGACCCCAACAGTTAGCCCCCCAGCTCGTAAGAATCGTGGAGTTCTTGCGAGCGGATTGAACTTGTTTGGTGAGTTAGGTAGAATTAGGCGGAACTTTAATGGCCAAAAGTCCAGAGGTGAATAGTAAACTTTTTCCTATAAGTATATGGAGTAAATTGTTGAATTCTTTACTTCATTCTCCATAACTTATCCAAGAAAAAGTTTTTCTCTACTTCCTTTAAGTTTGATTCTCTCAAAGTTTTCAAGTATGTTTTCAAAAAGAAGAACTCGTTCCTCAACCAGTTCTGATTCTCGTAACTCCGAGGGAACGAGCTCGCAACCACGAGTTTCAGTTCCGAAAGAGGAGTACTTATTTCCATCGATCGATCCAATTGACCGTGCGGCTAATTGGGCGCTAGGAGATGAGTAAGGGTCCGCTACGCCCGGGATTTGGGTTCCAGCTCTGTCGGATGCTGATCGAGCTTCCGAACGTCTGAGCTCAGCTCCTCCTAACAGTATCGAATTCATGCGGGAATTTTTCCGAGTTCCAGAAGAGGTCGAGTTTCGCCTCCCACTTGCTGGGGAGAGCCACAAGGCTGCGCCTGATGGCTTTTTTACGTGCTACAATGCGTTTTTGCAGCAATGCCATTTATGGTTTCCGATCCCGGAGATGATTGTTCAATATCTTCATAGGCTGGGATTATTCATTAGTCAGTTGACTCCCCTAGGCCTAAAACAACTCGTTGGTCTCTTGACGTTGAGCTACGAGCAGGGAATCACCCTCAGCGTTGACCATCTCGAAGGTTTACTGAAGCCCACAGAGAAGACGCAGAGGATCACTTTATGCCCTCGTGCATAAATCGTTACTGGTTGCTCATCGAACTCTTCTTCTTGGAAGAAAAATTTCTTCTATGTTCGTATTGACAGCGCGTCAGTCGAGGAAGATTGCATCCCGTTCTTCACGACCGTGTGGGGTTGGAAAGGTATGTGATTCGAGTTCATACGAATTACCTCCTTGTTACTTATTCATTTTCGTTTTCCGTAGAGACCAACCCTTTACCTCCGCATCCGGTGGATATCCCGAGTATCACTGCCTCACTCAAACGCGGTAAAGTCGGCTGGGGAAGTTTCTCTCCACCGCGTGTCCGCCAGGCGGTTGCTCTCTTCCGATCTCGACTTTTCGCGGATTCTCCGATTCATGAAGACGATCCGTTCATAGGAGAATTTATTCCGTATGTTCCCTCAACGAGGAGGGGTAAGTCGAGATCTTGAGGGGATAAACATTCAGCTGTTGAAGATGACGAATCTGAACGCACGGCCTCTCCCAACTATATTCTCAAGGACTTCCTTGACAGCCAAGCGGAGGAAGGTGTCTGGGCAAACGCGGGCAGATAGTCGACCTCCAATTTTCCGGGCGTTGGTCCTGATCAAGTTCCGGAGTTTTCTAGAGGGTCTGAACAAGCTAAAGAGGTTCGTGTGTTTATATTTTTCGCGCGATTTTATCATCGGACGATTTCGCTTATTTCTTTTTTTTGGCAGGGTTTCTTGGTCATGAGCCGGGCCCTAGATAGCCGTAGTGCTGAAGCTCGTCTTGCCGAGTTTTGAGCAGATATGGACGAAAAAGAAGTTGCTCGCCTTCGGGCAGTGGTTGAGGCTAACCAAGCCGAATAAATGGTTGAGAGGGAGATAGCTCGCGTGAGGGATGAGTGTGAAGTTAGCTCTCGCCGTGCCAGGGAGCTTTCTGACCAAAGAATTCGTCGTGCTCGTCGTGCAGGTAAAACAGAGGTTGCTGAGGAGATGAAGGCCCGTCGTGAGTGATTTGCAACTGGTTATTCAAACGCTAAAGTTGCTCAACGGGCGAATGGCGATTATCGTGAGTGTCGTGGTGTTGTTCATGGGTTGTCTCTTACCCAGAATGAAGGGTATTCGTATGCCAAAGAATATTCCACGCAGAGGGGGCACCTGAATCAGAAGAGAAACATGCAATCCGAACTTTTTGATCTTAGGGCGCGCATGTGGGATCAGTGGAACCCCATCGTAGTGTCGCTGGACTCGGTCGAAGTCGGACCTGAGATTCCGGATAAGGACGGCGAAGTTGACCAAACGTGGTTTGATGCTAACATTGGCCAGGGTTCGGCGTCTGCGCTTGATGATGTGTGATGTTATTGCTTTTATGATTTCGTTGTTGTTTTTCTGGGATTGGCCATTGGTGGCTTTGAATCCCTACCGCTGGGTGGTGTGCATTTGAAGACTTTCTAATAAGAAATATTTTCTAACTTTGTCTTTTTTAAAAAAGTTTCGAAATTTTTTCGATTACAAGGCGGAAGTTCTAAAAATTTGGGAGTATACGAATACTCGTATACGCACCCACTCCCCCCCCCATTTTGGAAGGGGGGGTAGCTGAACTTGTCTTTAGGCGAGCTGCCTACGTGTTCCTTTCGGAAATCAAGCCATCTCGTAGTTCTGATTGTTTGTGCGAGTATGCTTACTCGGCTGTCGCAGACTTTTCGATCACTTCAGTTGCTGGATCGATGTCTTTGTCCGGGCTTTTCTCCTCCAGCTAGGTAGAAGCGATGGGTGCGGAAACTTGCTGTTTCTCGACCGTCGCTTGCTTTGGGTCGTCTTCCGCGGGCGGGGGCGTGACCTTTGTCTGTTTTGGTTTCACGATTGCGACCGCCAATTGTCTCAGCTTGTGTTCGGCCAGGAAGCAGGATCGCGACTGTCTTTGTCATCCCAAATTGCTGCAATTCCCGTAGGAGTCGGGAATTTGATGCCTATCTGATACGTCGATAGAATCGCCTTCATGGAATTTATCCAAGGCATGCCCATGATCACATTGTAGATGGGCGGGAAATCGACTACCGCGAAATTGACGATTTTCGTCACTTCTTTGGCTGCCACCGGTAGCCGGATTGATCCCAAGGTCATTGATGTCTCACCGGAAAAGCTGGTCAACGGTTTTGGAATAGGTATGACTTCCGAGAGTTCTATTCCCATATGTGCTAACGTGTTGCGGAAGATCACGTTGACGGTACTTCCGGTATCGACCAGGATTCGAGCGACTTCTAAATTGCATATCACTAAGTCGATGACAAGGGGATCGGAATGAGGTTGGTCGATTCCGCCGGTTTCAGCGTCGTCGAATGAGATTACCCCTTTTGGAGTGTCATCCGACGGCACCTTCCAACTCGAGCCGATTTCGGCTTTGCGTTGGTAGGATTTGATAGACGAGACAGTGTCGTTGTAAAATTGCGATTCACCGATAATCATGTTGATTTTTGGCGGTTAGCGTTGTTGCCCTTCTCGTCTTGCCTTCGTCCGCGTTTTTCGCCTGACTGGTTCCCCTGAGGCGGAGTTTCCGCTCGCGAGTTCCTATCGTTTTTTGGGAGGCGGTCTGAATCGCGGATGAGATCCTTGACGCTGGATATCTCAGAGAGTTCTCCCACGATCAGTTTTGCGGCAAGGCTGGCGCCGAGAACTTTGCAGTTCACGGTAGAATGTCCGCGGGTTTGGTGGAGGTCGCAAAAAGTATTCTCATCGTAATTTAAATTTCTCGTCCACGTGTTACCCGTAGTTCGCCCTTGTTTCGATCCAGAATTAATGGCGTAGTTGTGCGCCCCTTGGAGATCCTGTCCCTCGTGATGGACAAACTTGTCGTTACGAGAGTTCTTTTTCTGCTTCTGCTCGGACGCGTTATCCTTTGCGGATGTTTTCGTCGACTTATGATTTTCGGAAAAGAATTTAGTCTCCTCCTCGATAGTTATGTAATCGGTAGCCTTATGGAGCACGTCCTGGATCGTCCGTGGTTTCTCGAGAGTTATCCATTTGCGGAACTTCGATTTGAACAAAAGCGATTTCCTTAACGCGTCGATGGCGGCCTTGTCGCTGATTCCGCTAACCCTAGCCATGACGAGTTTAAATCTGCTCATGAAATCACGGAGAGATTCGTCCTCATTTTGCGACAGGCTCCAGAGATCAGCGTCGGACATTTCTGGATTGATGAACATCGAGTATTGCTTCAGGAATTCGGAAGCGAGTTGGCGGAAACTTCCGATCGAATTCCGCCTAAGTTTGGCGAACCACTCGAGCGCTGCTCCTTCTAGGTTTTCGACAAAAAAACAGCAGTAGCCTGCGGCTTTTTCGTAATCCTTGAGTTTGGCTCGTCCCATGGTGATCTGGAAGGGCTGCAGGTGCGCTTTGGGATCAGATGTCCCATCGTAAGTAGGCACCTTAAGTTTACCGGGATCGGGCAGCTTGACCTCGGTGATGCGAGCCGTGAAGGGCGTTTTCCGAGATTCGTACAGTAGCCGATCGATTTCGGGTGCGGCGCTGGTAGCGTGATGAATCTGAGATTTCACCGCTTTTACCGCTGCGGCCATTTTAGTGATGTACTCGCGGAGATTGCGAATCTCGGTCAGGTCGCCAGCAGTTTTCCGACCTCGTCGGCGTTTGCTGCGAGTAACCGGAGATCTCTCCTCGGTAGTTTTTGCGTATCGCGCAAAGTCGAACTCCTCCTCGTCTCCAGTAAGAGAACGCTCGGGAGAAGACTCCGGTGGAGGGCTGCGAGTTTTTCTTCTCCTAGGATGGACGTCAGTGCCCTCGTCTGAAGAGTTGGCTTGGTCGCTTATTTTTAGGTTAAACCTTTCGATGCCGTCGCCCTCGATCTCCTGTTCGCGAGTAGGAGGTTTTTCCGATTCGTCTAGCGTCGCGTTAGGGTTATCTTTTCCCCTTCTCCGGTAAGTTACCCTTCTCGGTTCTGGGGCGATCCATAGGAGTCGCGAAATCGAGCCTCCTTCCACGGATCTTAGTAGTTCCGCAGGGGCGAATTGCTCTGGTTTTCGCAGTTAGGGTTTCAACCCGTTTTGCGAGCGAACCGATGAGCTTTTCCTGCTCTTCCGATTTTTTGTTAAATTCGAAAAGCATCTTTTCGATGGTCTCGGCGTTAGCGTTTGTAGCGTTGGCCGCGGGAGCATCTTGTGGTGGTGGTGTTTTATCAACGTTGTCGCGTTCGTTGTGAGTTTGTTGGTCACCAGTCATCGTTTCTTCATTGGACATGTTGCGGCTTCGGTGTAAGATAGATCCGACCCCCCCTCCTTCAAGCGCCAAACTGTGGGAACCGAAATTCACCTACTGTCAATGAATCGTAAATAAGGAAACTTTGAGTAAACCCTAAGTTTCCAGAAGACCCGGCTCTCTGCAGAACCGCACAACGTTAATTAAGAAAACGATGAACTTAAAATTAAAGCGAGAATGAACGAGATTGAGAGCAAAAAGATTTTTATTCCGAATCGGCGTAAGAACTGCTACAACGAGAGTGGCCTTAGCTGCATGAGCCGTCGGCGAAATCCCTAACTCTAGAAGTCTAAGATCGAAAACCCTAGTTGAGACGCAGCTCGCTAACCGAAAACGGATATATTCCTAAATTCTAAGTTTGGTGGTGAAAGCTCTGAAAATCGTGTCCCTGCTTCTGCTCTATGCCTCTTGCTTATATACTCCCATCCTAGGCGGTTTTAGTCTTTCCATTTCGCCCGAATTCGAGTTTATCGGGAATCTTCCATTTATCTCGAGTTTAGGCGACGTCTCACCAGTTCTTTCCGAAAATATTTTGTTATGCGAGTTTTATAAAAATGATTAGATAGTTGTTACTGCGGAAGCGATTTTCCGGATGTTTGGAATTGTTTTTTTTTTTTTTGCGTTTTCGATAGTAGCGGAGATACTCTAACTTTGTCTTTATTAAAAATTTCAAAGATTTATCGATTAGAAAGCGAAATCAGAGTAGGTGTTGGCATTGGAGTGTCCCAGGATCAGAGTAGGTGTCAAAGACCTACTCCGGTTGTAGCTGAAGAACCATCTCACGTTGAACATGAGGGGGGGGGAGTGAATCAGATACTAAAGGTCAAGAAGATCAAGGTGCGAGTGGTACTGAAGGTCAAGATGATCAAGGATCTGAATCTGATTCTCATGTCCAAAGTGAAGAGGAACCAGTAAGAGGAGATCACATTGAGGGTCAAGATGCTGGCCAGGGAGATCAGATACAAGAAGAGAGTGTTGTTCAGGAACAAGAACATGTTCCTTTGAGAAGAAGCACACGGGTAAGGAAGGATCCTTCCAACTGGGTAAACACAAGAGTGTATTACAATGCACAGGCGGTGGAGCATCCCTCACAGGCTGTGTGCTCCTTTGCTGAATATCCTGAAGATCACTATGCCTTCATGAGAAGTCTGGATGAAAGCTATGTTCCAAGAAGCTATGAAGAAGCAGTACTGATTAAAGAGTTGAGAGAGTCAGTAAATGCTGAGGCTGATGCTATGGCTAGGAATGACTCATGGTATTAAAGCAAGTTACCTAAGGGAAAGAAGGCTGTGTCATGTAAATGGATATTCACCATCATGTACCTGCCTAATGGGAAGATTGACAGGCGCAAGACAAGGCTAGTTGCTAGAGGATTTACCCAAACCTATGGAGAAGATTATATTGATACATTTGCACCAGTTGCAAAACTCCATACCATTAGGATTGTCCTCTCTATTGCTGTCAACCTTGAGTGGGATCTGTGGCAGATGGATGTGAAGAATGCTTTCCTTCAAGGAGAGCTAGAAGATGAAGTCTATATGCTACCACCTCCAGGTCTAGAAGGAATGGTGAAACCAAGAAATGTGCTTAGGTTGAACAAGGCCATCTACGGATTGAAGCAATCACCAAGAGCATGGTACACCAAACTGAGTGCAACACTGAATGGGAGAGGCTTCTGGAAATCTGAGCTGGATCACACCCTCTTCACGCTTGTAACTTCAGCTGGTATTATTGTGCTACTAGTGTATGTGGATGATATCATCATCACTGGTAGTGATAAGGAAAGAATCAGGGCTACAAAGGAGTTCTTGAAGTCAGTCTTTGACATATAAGACTTAGGAGAAATGAAGTACTTTCTTGGGATTGAATTATGCAGATTCAAGGGTTATTCATTTCCCAAAGAAAGTATGTACTGGATCTGCTAAAA
>CAKOAT010114377.1:33813-77651 GCA_932364175.1 Eruca vesicaria subsp. sativa
AGACTGCCAAGATGCCCATGGAGGATGGGTATAAGGTTCCACGTGAGGGGGAGTTAGAGGATAGCAAGTTATTCCATGATCCAAAGCTGTATAGGAAGCTGGTGGGGAAGCTAATATACTTGACTATCACCAGGCCAGATATTTGTTTTGCTGTGAATCAGATAAGTCAACATATGCAAGCTCCAAAGGAACATCATTGACGCATGGTTGAAAGAGTCCTCATGTATCTGAATGTAACACAAGGTCTTGGCGTGTGGATGGGTTGTAACAGGAGCACCGAAGTTGTAGGATATTGTGATGCTGACTGGGCAGGAGATAGAGCTGATAGGAAGTCTACTACAGGTTATTGCACATTCATTGGTGGCAATATGGTCACTTGGAAGAGTAAGAAGCAGAAGGTTGTGTCTTGCTCTAGTGCTGAGGCCGAGTATAGAGCTATGCTTAAGCTTACCAACGAGTTGGTATGGATCAAGGGGATCCTAAAGCACTTGGAGATTGAGTAGACAACACCAATGACCATGCATTGTGACAACCAAGCTGCTATTCACATTGCTACCAACTCAGTGTTCCATGAAAGAACAAAGCACATTGAAGTTGACTGCCACAAGGTAAGGCAGATGATAGTCCTGGGAGTGATCTTGCCATGTTACACTAGGAGTGAAGATCAATTGGCAGATGTGTTCACCAAGGCAGAAGACAATGGAGTCCATACACATAAGGTTAGGACTCATTGATCTCTCGCCTAAGTGCTAATCTATACACTCTCCTGATCATGAGGTTTCTACTCTTTTACTCATCAAGGTTTTGTCCCAAATGGGTTTTCTTTGGTGAGGTTTTAACGAGGGAAATCTCATGGTCATTCCAAGCTTGACTTGTTTCACATTGTCAAGCTTGAGGGGGAGTGTTGAGATGAGCAGAGGATTACATGAGACAAGGTACCTTGAAGTGTAGAAGAGAAGATGAGATGTTGAGTAAATCTTTATTTACTGGTTTACTGTGGTAACATTTTGTTACCACATGAAAGTTACCTTATCAAGGTAAATGGAGAGGTGATCGGATTCTCTTGTTGAGATGGAAGGTTTTGATACACATGATCAGCTTGTGGCCGTTGGAAGGATGAGGCTGGGTGATAGCTTGCTGGTGCAAGCTGTAAAGTGATTCAGCATCTAGTCAAGATGCCAAAAGCATCAAGCATGTGAGGCATCTTGACCACTCCTTTATTCAGGCACTCCACCACCTTTATTGACTCCACATGCTTAGTCTTTTCTTGTATGCTGATAAGATAACCTCTTGAACCTCATTTTGAAATAACACACGAAATTATGAGTCTCTCTCTCTCTCTCTCTCTAGAATCTCTCTTTATTCTCTAATCTTTGCTCTAATTATCTCTGATTATTATTAAACACACTCTAAACCACAAAAGGTTTTAATTTGTGCTGTGTGAATTGTTTTGTTCTTGGGACAGGCTCAAGTGCTAGAGTTGTTGAACCTAGTTTCTGCTCCATGATACAAAATCTGTGTGTATTAGCTGTTTAAATTGGTTCTAAGTTTGCTAGCATGGTTATGACTAGTTCATGTCTTGAATTAATTTATTTGTGTTGTCTCTGGTCTAGGCGAGTTGTCTAGAACCTGGTATGAGTTTTGTGGCATTGCTAGAGGTCTAGGAGAGTTTCCTGGTCATGTAATGCATCTATATGTTGGCTCTATGTCTTGTTTTGCATCCATAGGTTGTTCCTGGTCCTGTGATGCATTCATAAACTGTTAGGATGATTAGATGAGTTATCTAGTCTTTGTTTTGACCTTTAATCATGTAGTTGCTAAACTGGTCATTTAAAATTGCCTAGATGCCTTGTAATTGATGAGTTATCATACATGTGCATTTAGAGAGTTGTTTGCTTGGATTTGAACTGAATGAGTTGTTTAGATTCAGTCCATTGCATCTTGTTTAACATGATGGATCAGACTGTGTGAGTTATCAAGGTCTGGTCCTAATGTGTGGTCTAATTCTTGCTGGAGTTTGAGTGATGTTTCAGGTACACAAGAGGTGCTCTCTGTCCATCACCAATCCAAGACAAAGAAGATGACATTGCCCATGAAGTTCAGAGCCTACACATGATGTATATTCCTTGACCATGGAGAGATAGCTTGTGTGTAGAACCGGTTGAATTAAGCGCAGTCTGTTTGGGTGTTGAGCTCCTGGTTCAAGAGACACACAAGGAAGACCATCACCTAAGTCATGAGGAGACCGTTGGTCCAAAGGCAATGGAGCAGAGATCAAGGGAGGAACTGGTTGACTTAAGCGCAGCTGTTGGGGTGATGCGCTCCTGGTCCTAGCTCAGTCTTGCTCACTTCCAAGCTTGGTCCATCCCTATACTCTCTGGATCAAGCTTGAGGAGGGGTAATGGTGTGCAATCCTGAGGATCCAAGTCGTCCATTGTCTCTTGGCAAGAAATGGAGTTCACTCTTGCATCATTCCTCACCAGCCGGATCAAAGAAGTCATCTTGAACTCATTGCAACCTTGCAAGCGTGTACCTTCACCTATTCTCGGTTCCAAGCTTCAGGGGGAGTGTGAATGAGCTTCTTATGATCTAAGAGATGTCTTATCAAGTGGGGATTCAAGTGGAGTTCACTCCCCACCATACTTATGAAAGGGAAGCACCTAAACTCTCATTTATATTGTTCATCATTCTGATTATGCTTCTCATATTGCTATGAATGATTGCTGAGTGCATTTCCTCAAGAACTGATGCACCTTTGGGATAATGTATCAGGTACCTTAGTTGGAGCTCTTTGAAGTAGAAACTGGTGGTCCTTAAGCCCTTTCAAGATGGCGAGTAGTCAGAAGAGAGGGGGAGACAGCAACCCGTCTAAAGAAGAGTTCCAAGATGATGGTGTGTGCAAGTGGTGGAGTTCATGCTTGCATCACACGTTTAGGCCATGATCCAGAGCCTAAGGACTCCAACATGATAAATCTGAAGTCCTTAGGCTCACTGGCCAATCCCTAGGCTTTGGAGAACTCTACTCTTTTCCTTAGTTGGTTTTATCCCTAAGGAGGGTTTTCTGGCCAAGGTTTTTAATGAGGGAGCTTCTTCAAGGTTCCAAGCTTGTCCAAGGATCTTCTATGGTCAAGCTTGAGGGGGAGTGTTAGAATGAAGAAGCACGAGGCTTCAGTTTGGCGCCCTTGTGCAAAATGGTGCAAAAGAAATAATGCACAAAGTTGAAGCACAAGGAAGATCATGAAGTAATAAATAGCAAGAGAAGAGAGATGAAGCAAAGAGGTTTGATCGCATTGTGCAAAGAAGAAATGAGTTGCTGTCCGTACAGTTTGAACCCTTAACTTGGCGTGCAAGGCAGGAAAAGGGTTCAGGAGGGTTCAAGAGGATTCGAAATATCTTTGCCTCAACCAGAAGTCTTTATTTAATCCTCAAGAGCCAATGGAGCCGTTGGATTCTGGTTTGAATTTAAACATTCAGAAGTCACATGTCTTGCATAAGGAGAAGTGTCTTGACCTGTCCCTTTCTACACATCAGGACGTGCCATAGCCTGTCCACACCAGTCTGCCCTTCTGATCTTCCTACAATAATATTGTTTATTCATTCCCTGTTCTAGTATTTGTTTATTCATGTAACTTGGCTATATTAAGCCTCATGGTGCACGAAATTAAAGTAAGGAGAGTGAAGAGCTCTTTCTTCATTATTCTCTTGATACTCTCTCTATTCTCTGGTCACAATATTCACATTCTCCTAGTCTCACACGAATCTCACTCAAGCTCCCATCAATCTCTCCTATTCTCAAGCATTCTTTCATTATACTCTCTCAGCTATCAAGCTTACTCTCTTTGATTCTCAACCAAACTCTCTTTACCCACGACAAACCACTTTCTTCTCACCTTATTTACTCCATATTCTCACAAAGAGAAGTTTAGAGATTAGTTGTGTCCGTACAACAAATATTTACCATGGTAAAAATGAGAGTTACCATGGTAAATATGGTGAAGTGTGCTTGGCAAGTAAAGAAGGAAGAAGTCTCTACTTAGAAGGGAAGGAGTGACTAGTGTACACGGAATGACTAGTACACAAGGAAGATATGATCGTTTAAGGATAAGAGGAAGGCTCAGCTACAGCTGGAAAGGCAAAGGCATCTAGTCCAAGATGCCTTATGCCACACGCGTGTGAGCTTCCTCCTCCTCTCATTTGAATTAGGCGACTACTCCTTCCCTTGACTTCACACGGATATTCAACTCTCTCTCAGCCTGAAAACCCTTGTAATCTCTCCTATATAAATGTAACCTCTGATTATTAATAAAGCAAAGCAAGTTTTGAGTCTCTCTTAGTCTCTTGGTTACTATTGAATCTAGACTTAAAACTCACTCGATCTCTCTTAAATCTCTACCTAAACTTGTTCTTAGTCTCTTAATCTCTTCTTTTACCTCACTAAACTCAGATTAACATAAAAACATTAACAAGTCACTCATGTTCCTTATAAGTCAAGTCTTGTACGGACAGTACAAATTGCCTTGATTCATACGTTTGTGCATACCAGACGTCTAATCTCTTGTCTTCTTTATTTCTTCATGTCAATACTCCCCCTCAAGCTTGACCATGTGGAACAAGTCAAGCTTGGACCTCATGAAGACTTCCCTCATTAAAACCTTAATATGCAAAACCCATTTGGGACAAAAGCATAAGAAGGAAAGAGTAGAAGCTCCATGACTTAGAGGGATCATGGTCTGGACAAGTCTATGAGTCCTAGTCTTGGATGTATGGACTCACAGACCTTGGTAGGATGATCTTCTGCTCTATGGCTTGCCTCACCTTGTGGCAATCTACTTCAATATGCTTGGTTCTCTCATGGAACACCGAGTTGGATGCTATGTGAATGGCTGCTTGGTTATCACAGTGCATTGTGATTGGAGTTGTTTGTCTATGCCCAAGTCTCTTAGCAGATTTCTGATCCAAATGAGCTCACTAGTAAGCTTCCTCATTGCTCTATATTCTGCCTCAGCACTTGAACATGATACCACCTTTTGCTTCTTGCTTTTCCAAATGACTAGGTTGCCTCCTATGAATGTGCAGTAGCCTGTAGTAGATCTTCTATCCACTCTATCACCAGCCCAATCTGCATCACAGTATCCTACAATCTCAGTGTTCTTGTTGCATCCCATCCATACACCTTGGCCTGGAGCTTCTCTTAAGTATCTTAGGAGCCTTTCTACCATGTTCCAATGGTGTACTTTGGGATTTTGCATATGCTGGCTAGTCTGGTTCACGGCAAAGGAGATGTCTGGCCTTGTGATTGTCAAGTAGATCAGCTTCCCCACCATTATTCTATAAAGTTTGAAGTCTTCAAAAGGCTTATCCTCAAACTCCCCCTCACGCAAGATCTTATAGCCTTCTTCTAGAGGTGTCTTGGCTGCTCTTCCTCCAAGTTCACCTGCCTCATTCAATAGGTCAAGTGTGTACTTCCTTTGAGATAGAAACAAGCCTTCTTTGGATCGGCAAATTTCTATTCCTAGTAAGTACTTTAGTTCACCTAAATCTTTAATATCAAATGAAGATTTAAGATAAGCTTTGGTGGAGATAATACCTTCCTTGTCACTTCCAGTGATGATTATGTCATCAACACATATTAGAATTACCACTATACCTTGCTGGCTTGTGAGAGTGAAGAGTGTGTGGTCTGCTTCTTACTTTAC
This sequence comes from Eruca vesicaria subsp. sativa, assembly GCA_932364175.1. Classification (NCBI taxonomy): domain Eukaryota; kingdom Viridiplantae; phylum Streptophyta; class Magnoliopsida; order Brassicales; family Brassicaceae; genus Eruca; species Eruca vesicaria. The sequence continues at coordinate 39,510 of CAKOAT010114377.1, forward strand.
AAACCCTTTTCCATTGAGTGTTGAGCTGAGCTTGTGATACCAAGCTCTAGGTGATTGTTTTAGAGCATAGATTGCCTTCTTGAGTCTTAAGACATTTCCCGGCTTCACCATGTGCTCTAGTCCAGGTGGTGGTCTCATATAGACTTCATCTTCCAATTCTCCTTGCAAGAAAGCATTCTTGACATCCATTTGCCATAGATCCCATTCCAAGTTCACTGCCACTGAAAGTATGATCCGGATGGTATGGAGTTTGGCCACTGGTGCAAATGTGTCAAGATAGTCTTCTCCATAGACTTGNTTTGCCATAGATCCCATTCCAAGTTCACTGCCACTGAAAGTATGATCCGGATGGTATGGAGTTTGGCCACTGGTGCAAATGTGTCAAGATAGTCTTCTCCATAGACTTGGGTGTACCCTCTTGCCACCAGTCTTGTTTTCTTCCTTTCTGGTTTTCCATTTGCTAGGTATTTGATGGTAAAGAGCAGCATACTGGTCACAGCCTTCTTGCCCTTAGGTAGCTCAGCTTCAAACCATGTATCATTCTTTATCATTGCGCCAATCTCATCACCTGCTGATGCTCTCCATTCCTCATCTTCCTGATATCTTATGTTTTTATAGGTTTTTAAGATCTCATTTTAGTTTATATTAATCATTTAGATTACATATTAGGTGTATATATTGCATTAGAGTGTTCATTTGCATATAACAGGGTTTAAATTGCACTTTATGGAAGTATTGGGTCCAATATGATGTTGACAAGAGACGAGGGACTCAATGCGTAATTAAAAGAAGGTCTTGTCGCAGATTTAAAAAGTCTTGAGGCCGTTTTGTTGAGAAGGCAAAGTCCGGGGACCTGTTTTGCAAATAAGGAAGAATCCACCATTAGAGATCTCACGAGCTTTCTTCTCTTCGATCCGTGATGGCGGAGCTTGAAGAGATGATGCGAATGGATCTTTGGGACACGACGAGAAGATGATGCACAACACGAGATGGAGCGCCGGAAATCCACGGAGGAACTCAACCACAGATTGGAGATGAGCACCGGTGATGACCGCGACGATTGAGCACGGTGAGGCTTGGCCGCGGTGAAACAGGGGCCACCGCTTCGATAGGAGAACCACGAGGAAGAAGACGAAGATGGAGAGTCGCGGAGGAGACGTGGTGAGCATGACGGCCAGGTTTAAAGACGTCGGGTGAGAGCTGAGTGACGGAGGTGAGCTGCGGATGACATCCACGAGCTGAGAGCGCGACACCGAGGAGACAAGCTGGACCGGAGAATCGCGTGAGCTGGAGCGGGTGACAAGCTGGCCATTTGCATCACTAAATGGTACCTCACCTTGAACCCCAACCCTTTTTCTTTGCCCCTTGATTGTTTGATGAGTGAGGCCTCTTGTTGATGATGCATTCTAGTGCAAAATTTTGAATGATAGAGGAACGACAAGTAGTAGCTTCCATATACCAATTGCTTTGATTGGTTAGGATTGGGGGTTTGATGGGATTGTTTTGAAGTGAGATTATGTGATGAGAGGAAAGAAAAGAAGAGAGTGAAAGCAATGAAAGAGTAAAAAGAACCAAATAAAGGGTGAATGAAAAATAAAAGAGAAACTTAGGAAGCATGAGATAGAAAGTAAAAGCTCTAGAATAAAAAAAAAAATGATGATAAGATCCTCTATAAAAGAAAAAAAAAATAGAGAACAAAGAGGATAAAAGAAAAGAGAGCAATGTAATAAGAAAGAGCTTCCTAAGTAGCAAAATGGTGAAAAAGAGTGAGTTTGGGGGTGAGAGAAGTGTTTTTGGTTTAATATGTATGGTTTGGGATTGTAGATATATAATTAGGGAAGGGTAGAACATGGAAGTGAATACTTGTATGCATGAATTGTTCTTCTTCTTCTTACTTTTGCAATTAGCTTATGCATCCCTTTTTCATGAGTGAAAACCATAAAGAAATTGAATAAACCTCACTTTAAAAGTCATCTTAGCCTCTTTGACACCTAGCCCATTGGTTTGTGATTTAAGTTGATTGAGAGAGTTCACTAAACACTTAATGAATATTAAAGAGTTGAGTTGCATTGGTTTCTTGTAAATACATTGAAAGTTTAGCTCTAAAGCAATACATGAGTGATGAATATGGCTAGCTCTTTTAAAGTAGAGATCATTGGTGCACTTTAAAACTACTTGGATGGACATTGAGTTAAATGTTTTTGTTGTTACTCTAAGATTTAAGTTCTTATTTTCAAACTTCTTCCCTTGTTTTGTTTTTGAAAAGTTTACTTGAGGACAAGTAAAGAACTAGTGTGGGGGAGTTGATATCTTATGTTTTTATAGGTTTTTAAGATCTCATTTTAGTTTATATTAATCATTTAGATTACATATTAGGTGTATATATTGCATTAGAGTGTTCATTTGCATATAACAGGGTTTAAATTGCACTTTATGGAAGTATTGGGTCCAATATGATGTTGACAAGAGACGAGGGACTCAATGCGTAATTAAAAGAAGGTCTTGTCGCACATTTAAAAAGTCTTGAGGCCGTTTTGTTGAGAAGGCAAAGTCCGGGGACCTGTTTTGAAAATAAGGAATAATCCACCATTAGAGATCTCACGAGCTTTCTTCTCTTCGATCCGTGACGGCGGAGCTTGAAGAGATGATGCGAATGGATCTTTGGGACACGACGAGAAGATGATGCACAACACGAGATGGAGCGCCGGAAATCCACGGAGGAACTCAACCACGGATTGGAGATGAGCACCGGTGATGACCGCGACGATTGAGCACGGTGAGGCTTGGCCGCGGTGAAACAGGGGCCACCGCTTCGATAGGAGAACCACGAGGAAGAAGACGAAGATGGAGAGTCGCGGAGGAGACGTGGTGAGCATGACGGCCAGGTTTAAAGACGTCGGGTGAGAGCTGAGTGACGGAGGTGAGCTGCGGATGACATCCACGAGCTGAGAGCGCGACACCGAGGAGACAAGCTGGACCGGAGAATCGCGTGAGCTGGAGCGGGTGATTGCAGCGACATGATGCCATCGCCGGGATCGAAGCGAGCTCGGGAGCGGCTTGCTGGAGCGAGACGTAAACCCTATGTGAAACGTTGACCGGTTTGACCCGGTTTGATTTAATTAAATCAGCACGAATTTGGACTCTCTATATATAGTTTTAGATCCCAAAAACCCTAAAGTATCTCATTTTCTCTCTCGAACTTTGTATTTCATTGTAAAAGCTTGAACATTTTTTATCATTTTAAGGAAGTATTTCATCTTATATATCTTGTTTCTCATTCTCATTAACATGATTAACCTTGAATCTCATATGGGTTTAAGGTTTATCATGGAGATTTTTGAGTAGACAATTATTGAATCCATGGGTTAGGTAGATTTAAGATAATTAGTGAAGGGTTAAGGTGTTTATTGTTAGATCTACTTGTTTTTATGCTTACTAAGTGTTCTTAATGCTAGATTAGACTTGATCACTCTCATCTAGACCTTAAGTTATTTTATGCCCGGAAGGTGTTTGTTAAAATGCTTGAATGAACTTAGTATTGCTCTAAACTTACTTAACCAAAGAGATTTGATGTTAAGAAAGCTTAGATGGTTTGTAGACTAAATCATAATGTTTGTTTAGATAACATTCAACCTAAGAGATTAGATGCTTGAGTTATCTTTGCAAAAGGGCATCCATCTTGAGAAGGAGTTTGTCTATTGAAGTGTCTAGACCTATAGAGACTTGTGATTGCTTGAAGCTTGCACCTTCACTTGGAAACTAATTGCTTAGATCAATTACCTTAATCCCATGGATTCAACCTTATCATTTGATTAAAAGTAGTTCTTGTGGTTGTTTCTAGATTGGATTTGAGATCACCTTTGTTTATATTTTTAGGATTTTAGCTTGTTACAAATCGAACTCTCTATATGCTTAGATTAGGAAGGTTTGTGTACTCTTAGTGCTTAGATCACTAGTTCCCTGTGGTTCGACAATCTAAAATACTACAATCGATTTGCTCTAAGACATAAAAACCCTTATCACCTCCATTGCTTCTTGATAAGACTTTGGGATGAATCCTTTCCAGGTTGCTTATAAAGACTTGGTGTTGTTGTGGAAATGTTGCCATTGAGCACAATGCTTGAATCGGATGAGCAACCACATTGCTATTGAAGTATACTCTGGTGTTGATCCAGTTGGATGGATCTCTTCTCACCCTGGTGCTCCTTCTCAAGGGTTGTATCTGTTGCTCCTCCTCTTGTTCCTCATGGTCATAATCCTCTCTTGTTTGATCTTGAACATCTCTGGTTCCATCTTGATCATGAGATACTGAATTATGTTCATCTTGTTGATCCTCTTGGGTCATGGATTCAGGTGAGTTGCCCCCCTCAGGATCAGGATGGACAGGTTCCTGACTGCCTTCAGCTTCTTGTGTGGTTGTAGTTACCGGGTTGGTAGTGGTGGACCGTGGAGCTTCACTTGGTTGTGGTGTGGTAATGCCCAAGCTTTCAAAAATGGTTCTCAGGTTATGTGCTCTATCCGTGGAGCCTTGGGACAGGTCTTGTAGGTTTTCCCAATTCTTTTCTCTATAGTATCCTTCTGACTCCACAAACTTGACATCCCTTGAGACCATGACTCTTCTCAGCTCCGGTATGTAGCATTTGTAGCCTTTCTGCGTGTGGGAATAACCAAGAAACATGCCTTTGACACTCTTAGCATCCAGTTTACTTCTTTGTTCTCCTGGTGTCAAAACATAGCACACACACCCAAACACACGTAAGTGATCAATAGGTGGTTCAAGCTTGTTCAGTACCTGAAATGGTGAGATGTCTTTAAGGACTTTGGTTGGTATCCTATTGATGAGATAGCATGCGGCCACAACTGCATCACCCCAAAACCTTTTTGGAACATGTGTGTGGAACATCATGCTTCTTGCAACCTCCATTAGATGGTGATTCTTCATCTCGGCCACTCCATTTTGTTGTGGTGTGTATGGGCAGCTTGTCTGATGGATAATTCCATGTTTTGCTAAGTAGTTTTTGAAGGCATGACTAGTATATTCCCCACCATTATCAGACCTGAAAATCTTAATCTTGGAGTTAAAATGATTAGTTACATAGCTCCGAAAGTTTATAAAGGCTTCTAAAACTCTATCTTTACTTTGTATTAATGTGATCCAAGTATATTTTGATTTTTCATCTATAAAGGTCACAAAATATTTATGGTTTTCTCTAGAGACACAAGGTGCAGTCCATACATCAGAGTGAACTAGATCAAAGCACTTTTCATAGATAGTTAAAGACTTAGGAAACACTGACTTGCAATGTTTGCCAAGAATACAAGCCTCACAACTTTCATTTTTAAAATCAAGATTAGGTAACATCAGTCCTAGTGCACAAGAATGAGGGTGGCCTAATCTAGCATGCCAAAGTACATCATTAGCTAAAATAGAAGCAGAATTAAAAGCACAAGATAAGTTTGGTCTAGGCTTGGTGTCTTCGAGTAAATAAAGCTCTCCTTTGCCCACACCTTTGCCCAGCAGCTTACTGGTCTTATTATCCTGAAAGCACACCTCATTAGGACTAAAAATCACATTGCAATTCAAGTCACTAGTTTCTCTCTTGAAAGATAATAAATTTGATGTGAAACTAGGCATATATAGAGCTTCAGATTCTTTGCTAAATAGGTTCAAGTTACCTACTCCCTCAATAGGAATTCTATCACCATTAGCTATCAATACATTTCCTAGGGCCGGTTTGACATTGTTAATAAGCTGAGCATCTCTAATCATGTGATGGGATGCGCCTGAGGTAATTACCAAGGGACTAGAGAATGTAGATGCATTGTGTATAGATTTTAAAGCTTTAATATTTGTGTTACCAGAATTTGCATTGATGGCTTTTATGAGAGCCTCAATGTCTGACTTGCGGAGGAAGGCATCCTCAGTGTGAGCTTGAGACGTGTATAACCACATGAGCTGTAGAGACCATAGCTCGGCCATCTTCTCCTATACGCATAGATGAGCTTGCCGGGGAAGAGTCTTGAGACTTTGCTTCATTTGCCCTGGCAGGATTTGGTCTTGGTGGTCTAAGGTGTGGGTGAAGAAACCAGCAGTTGCTCTTGGAGTGTCCCATCTTCTTGCAATGATCGCACATCACTTGCCGGTCTCCTCCTCCTCCTCCATGTCTTGGCTTGAAGTAAGACTTGTTTGCGGCAGCATTCTCCACCTTCTCAGCTTTGTTAGACATAGATAGTCCTCCTTTTGATCCTCCAAACAATCCATCTGATCCAAGTTCTTTCTGGAGTTGTGAACACACCTCATCATAACTTGGAAGCTCCTTGGACCTAAGAATGTGTTTGAGGACATCATTAAAGCTCGGGTGAAGTGTGAGGAGAAGTCCAAAGACCTTGTCTTGCTCACGCCTTTCTTCAAGAGTGTTGGAGTCGGTGGTGCTTGGTCTAAGCATCTCTAGCTCGGCCCACAGATGGCTGTACTTCCCAAGGTGTTTTGTGAAGTCCATCTCCTCTTGTTGGAGATTGTTGATTGCTCTTTTTACTTCAAAGATCCGTGTAAGTTTTGAAGCATTTCCATATACCTTCTCTAAGGTGTCCCACAATTGTTTTGCGGTTTGACAATGGGAGTATGACTCCATGATTGGTGTGTCAAGTGAGCTTTGTAGGATAGATAGCACCATGAGGTCTTCTTGTCCCCATTTGCCTTCATCCACCTCCATAATCTCCTTGCCATCTTCTCCTTGAGTGATTCGCTTTGGTGCCTCACTTGTAGTGATGTGCTCCCAAAAGCCTCTTCCACCAAGGGCAGTCTTGGTCAGGCGAGACCAAGTGATGTAGTTAGCTCCTTTTAAGGTAGCTGGGATCGTCAGTGGTTTGTAGTGGTGCTCCATCTTCTTCTGGTGCTATTGACCGTTGGATAATAGCAAGACTTGGTCGCAAAGAGAGTTCCGGATGGAATGGGAGTGTAATGAGGTGAGAACAGGTGAGATGAATTGAGAACTTCTTTGTGAATGTCTTTAGTACCCAGAGATTTGAAAGAAAATATAAGAACCCTAATCTATTATCCGTTGGACAAAAGAAGAGGGAAATGATTTTGAAAAATCTAAACCGGCGAAAAGAAAGAGTGAAGTGAATAGAGTGTAGTAGCGGAAGTAATGTGGTGAATCAGGAGCTTGTTAAGCTCTGATACCATGTAAGAAAAGATTAAGATAGGCTCAAGAACAAGAATGAGTAAATCCGGGAGAGAGAGAGAGAGAGAGTTTGCGCAAGAGAAAGAGATAAGAAGGATTTATTTTCCTTGACTTCAATTGGTATGCATACAATGTGGTTATATAGGCAAATTAGGAAGCTAAAGGACAAGACCAAATAAGACTAAACAATTGGGGGCTTGGCCGAGATAGTGGAGCTTGAAAGCGACATAACCTAAACGGCTCTCTCTCTCCATTTGAACTCTTCTCCAACGGCTCTCTCTTCTCTTTGCCGACATCCTTCTTGTCTCTATGGTGAAATATCTTCCTTGTCTTTCAACCACCAGTGTTCCCTTGCCTTACAAGTCACTCATGTTCCTTATAAGTCAAGTCTTGTACGGACAGTACGGATTGCCTTGATTCATACGTTTGTGCATACCAGACGTCTAATCTCTTGTCTTCTTTATTTCTTCATGTCAATATCACAGACCTTCACAAGTTTGGACTTTTCTTCATAAGCTGTTTCAATCCCACCCTTTGAAGTGTTTTCTTGAACAGCCCTATCTTCACTTATCAGACCTCGTGTCTGACCTTCTTCAGTAGCCATCTCCATTAAAGGTTTCTCCTTTACATGACTACTCCATAACCAACAGCTTTCCAAAGCTGTCCTTGCCCATTTTGACCAAACCCCAGAAATTTCTTCCTCAAGCTTCACTGGAGTACTAGATCTATGCTTCATCTCCTTGTTGTGAACGTGTGTTTCCATCAGAAAACTCATAACATCCCAAGCGAGTGAAGACCAGGGCTTAATAACACCAAGAATACTCAAAGACTCTCAAGAACACCAAGAACACTCAATAATCAGAGATACTTAAAGCAGAGATTAGAGAATAGAGAGAGATTCTAGAGAGAGAGACTCATAATTTCGTGTTATTAATCATATGAGGGCTTACACGAGTTTATATCCAGAGTTACATCTGCTTTTACAAGAGAAGAATAAGGATGTGAAGTCAAGATTAAAGGGGAGCGCCTGGTTTGAATGGATGGCTAGGATGCCTCACATGCTTGATGCGTTTGGCATCTTGACTAGATGCCAAACCACTTTACAGCTAGCACAAGCTGGCTCCTAAGCCTTCCCTTATCTCCAAACGATCACCAAGTAGATAAGGGAACTAGACCCTCCTTTCCCACAAGAGTATTCAGTCACCTTCTTCATTTACCTTGCCATGGTAACTTCCCACAGTAACATTTAGTTACCACAGTAACAAAGTGACTAGTAACTCAACTCAGCTCAACACCTTATCTTCTGTTCTAAAGCCTCCAAAATAATTTCCTTATGTAATCCTCTGCTCATCTCAACAGATAAGAGCTTGCAAGTGCTTGTTTCTGTCTAGTGTGGAGCTTGAGACATTAGTGATCAAACTTGATGAGAATCAAGGTTTGATCACAATGCATTTGTGTCTAATCTTTGCTGGAGTTTGAGTGATGTTTCAGGTTCACATGAGGTGTGCTTGGTTCACCTTCCGTCCAAGTACAAAAGGAAGACTTGCCCATTGTTGTAGGCAATGGAGAATGGTTCTTAAGACTCAAAGGCGGCACTGATGTGAAGGTCTCACTTAAGCTCACTTTCAAGCTTTGCTCTCTAGACTCAATCCAAGGTTGAGGAGGGGAGTAAGTGAGCTATAGGCGGTTCTTGTCCAATGCAAGCACAATGAAGATGAAGCCTATTGTTTTTGTAGTAATCTGAGTTTAGAAAGGTATTTGTAAAAGAGATTAGAAGAGAAAACAAGATTTAGAAGAGATTAAGTGAGAAAATGAGTGAATAGTAAGTTCAGATCTATATAGTGACTTAGAGACTAAGAGAGACTCGAAATTGCTTGCTTTATTATTGATCAGAGGTTACACATTTATAGTAGAGGGATACAAGGGTTTTCAGCTTGAGAGAATGAGTTGAATAAGCATGTGGAGTCAAATGTGGTCTTAGGTGCCTAATTCAAATGCAAGGAGGAGAAGCTTCACACGCGTGTGGCATAAGGCATCTTGGACTAGATGCCTTTGCCTTTCCAGCTGTAGCCGCTCCTCCACCTTATCCTCAAACGGTCACAACTCCCTTGTGCACTAGTCGCTCCTTCTCTTCCAAGTAGTGTCTTCAGCCTTCTTTACTTGTTGAACACATTTCACCTTCTTTACCATGGTAACACTAATTTTTACCATGGTAACTATTTTAAACCCAAATGCACCTAATTCCCTCTTTGTGTAAATCTCTTTATCTCTTATTTTCAACACATCTCAACACTCCCCCTCAAGCTAGACCATGTGAAACAAGTCTAGCTTGGAAGTGCAATGAGGTCTTCCTCATTAAAAACCTTACCAAAGAAAACCCTTGAGTCCTTAGGGATAAAACCTTGATAAGGAAAAGAGTAAAGACCCCATTGCAAGGGGATTAGCTGGGCACAGAAAGTTCTATGAGTCCCAACCTGGTATGGATGGACTCAATAGTCTTCTGGTTTGCAGCTTTAGTAAACACATCCGCCAATTGGTCCTCACTCTTTGTGAAGCAAGGTAAGATCACTCCAAGCACCATCATTTGCCTCACCTTATGGCAATCCACTTCTATGTGCTTGGTTCTCTCATGAAAGACTGAGTTGCTGGCTATATGAATTGCAGCTTGGTTGTCACAATGCATAGTCATTGAAGCCGCTTGATCAATCTCCAAATGCTTCAAAATGCCTTTGATCCATACTAACTCATTTGTGAGCTTCAGCATGGCTCTATACTCAGCTTCTGCACTAGAGCATGATACCACCTTTTGCTTCTTGCTCTTCCATGTCACTAAGTTGCCTCCAATGAAAGTACAATAGCCTGTGGTTGACCTCCTATCAGTCCTATCACCAGCCCAATCTGCATCACAGTAGCCTACAACCTCAGTACTCCCATTGCATCCTATCCAAACACCAAGTCTTCTCGTCCCATTCAAGTACATCAAGAGCCGGTTCACCATCTCCCAATGATGTTCTTTAGGCACTTGCATATGCTGGCTCACCTGGTTCACAGCAAAATATATATCAGGGTGAGTAATGGTAAGATATATAAGCTTACCAACCAGCTTTCTATAAAGCTTAGGATCCTTAAATGGCTTGCTATCTTCTATCTCCCCCTCTCTTGGTACTTTGTAACCATCCTCCATGGGCATCTTAGCCGTCTTGCCATCAAGCTTACCTGCATCTTTCAAAAGATCAAGTGTATATTTTCTTTGAGACATGAACAAACCTTCCTTGGATCTACATATCTCAATCCCAAGGAAGTATTTCATTTCTCCTAAATCTTTAATATCAAAAACTTATCTAAGAAAGACTTTAGTAGCTTGGATACCTTCTTTGTCATTTCCAGTGATGATGATATCATCAACATACACTAGAATGACAATGATACCTGTATGGGTGGTGAGAGTGAAGAGAGTGTTATCCAATTCTGACTTCCTAAAGCCTCTTCCATTCAAAGTAGTACTCAGCTTGTAGTACCAAGCTCTTGGAGACTGTTTTAACCCATAGATGGCCTTCTTTAATCTCAATACATTAGCCGGCTTAACCAAGCTCTCTAGACCAGGAGGAGGATGCATATAGACTTCCTCTTCAAGCTCCCCCTGAAGAAATGCATTCTTCACATCCATTTGCCACAAACCCCACTCAAGATTCACAGCCAATGATAACACAATTCTGATGGTATGAAGTTTAGCTACTGGAGCAAATGTATCAATATAGTCTTCACCATACGTTTGAGTATACCCTCTTGCTACCAGTCTACTCTTCTTCCTCTCTATCTTCCCATTAAGCAAGTATTTGATGGTGAATATCCATCTACTTGTCACTGACTTCTTCCCTTTTGGAAGAGCACTCTCATACCATGTGTCATTTCTTACCATAGCATCTGCCTCAGCATGAACAGAATCTCTCCATTCCTTATCCTCCATAGCCTCTTCATAGCTTCTTGGCACATCATTTGCATCCAGACTTACCATAAAGCTGCAATGCTCTTTTGGAAACTCGTCAAATGAATAAACAGCTTGTGATGGGTGCTCAACAGCTTGAGCATTGTAATACACACGGGTATTAACCCAGTTGGATGGAGGCTGTCTTATACGAGTGCTCCTCCTTAGTTGTTGCTCCACTATCTCAACCTCCTCTTCCTCTTCTCCCTGATCACTTACATCTTCATTTTCCTCATGAGATGCCACACTTGATCAGGAGATCCGGAGTTAGAACCCTCTTGATCTTCTTGACCACTTGGTTCTTCTTCATTGTTGTTTGGCTCATGTCCTTCTTGACCATTAGAGCCGCCTTGATTCTCCTTGTTTCTCCCCCTCTCATGATCAAGGAGGAGAATGACTTGTATATTCTGCTTCTTGAGTTCTTGGAACCTCCTTTCTTGGGTCCTGAGTAGTTTTGATCCCAAGCCTCTCCATAATAATCCTCAAAGTTGCTCCTCTATCCGCAGTAAGGTCTTTCAGGTCCTCTTGATGTTCTTTGTCATAGTATCCTCTATCTTCAATAAACTTCACATCTCTTGACACCAGCACTCTTCTAGCTACTGGATCATAGCATCTATACCCTTTTTGGCTTGTAGAATAACCCACAAACATAGTCTTGGTACTCTTAGCTTCCAACTTGTTTCTTTGTTCTCCTGGAACAAGCACATAACTCAAACACCCGAAGACACTTGAATGATCCAAACTCGGCTTGTACTTGTTAAGGACTTCAAATGGAGACTCGAAATTGCTTGCTTTATTATTGATCAGAGGTTACACATTTATAGTAGAGGGATACAAGGGTTTTCAGCTTGAGAGAATGAGTTGAATAACCATGTGGAGTCAAATGTGGTCTTAGGCGCCTAATTCAAATGCAAGGAGGAGAAGCTTCACACGCGTGTGGCATAAGGCATCTTGGACTAGATGCCTTTGCCTTTCCAGCTATAGCCGCGCCTCCACCTTATCCTCAAACGGTCACAACTCCCTTGTGCACTAGTCACTCCTTCTCTTCCAAGTAGTGTCTTCAGCCTTCTTTACTTGCTGAACACATTTCACCTTCTTTACCATGGTAACACTCATTTTTACCATGGTAACTATTTTAAACCCAAATGCACCTTTTTCCCTCTTTGTGTAAACCTCTTTAACTCTTATTTTCAACACATCTCAACAAAGCCATCCGAGTCTAGGCAGTGGCGTGTCTAGGCAAGATATTGTTCAGAGCAGTCTTGGCTTGTGAGAAGTGAAGGTTCTCTGTCAATGCGGCTTCTAGAGTGAGTTGGTTGAAGAGTTACTGAGGGTCCACAAGCAGTCCAAGAAGGTGGTGTGATCAGAGTAGTGCAGCATTGGTGTGATGAAGATTAAGGAGCAAGAAGCTGTCCCGTTCAAGCTAGACTTGTTCCACATGGTCTAGCTTGAGGGGGAGTGTTGAGAAGCTTCTTGTGATCCTAGAGCTTGGTTTTATTCAAGAGGAGAAGCAACCAGGGTTTGAGAAGCAATGTACTGAAGGAAGAAGCAATGATCCAAGGCGGCTTCAAGTGTTGAGGTGATTGGAGTATTGCAATGAGTTCCCACATGGTTTAAGAAGCCGGTTGCTATCCTAGAAGAAGAAGCAACCAAGACTCACATAAGACTTGTATGTGGAAGTTCCATAGAACTCTTCTAGACATCTTCCGGAGCTTGCCCTATTTATGTACAAGCTCCATCTTTTCTTCAGTTCAACACTCCCCCTCAAGCTTGACTTTAGAGACCCTAAATCAAGCTTGGAACCCTGAAGAACTCCCTCATTAAAAACCTTACAAGCTTAGTCTTGTAAGGAAAAGAGTAGAGCCTTCAAGGCCTAGGGATTGGCCAGTGGGTCTTTGTGTTCTCATCAGTGTGATGGACACACAAAGACCCTGGATCATGGCCCTCATGTGATGCAATTGATGTGCATCACCTTAGAGATGGATCTTCTGCATCTTACGGACTCCATGAGGAAAAGTATTTTGGAGGCTTTAGAAGAGAAGATAAGGTGTTGAGCTGAGTTGAGTTACTAGTCACTTTGTTACTGTGGTAACTAAATGTTACTGTGGGAAGTTACCATGGCAAGGTAAATGAAGAAGGTGATTGAATACTCTTGTGGGAAAGGAGGGTATGGTTCCCTTTATCCACTTGGTGATCGTTTGGAGATAAGGGAAGGCTTAGGAGCCAGCTTGTGCTAGTTGTAAAGTGGTTTGGCATTTAGTCAAGATGCCAAAAGCATCAAGCATGTGAGGCATCCTAGCCATCCATTCAAACCAGGCGCTCCCCTTTAATCTTGACTTCACATGCTTATTCTTCTCTTGTAAAAGTAGATGTAACTCTGGATATAAACTCTTGTAAGCCCTCATATGATGAATAACACGAAATTATGAGTCTCTCTCTCTCTCTAGAATCTCTCTCTATTCTCTAATCTCTGCTCTAATTATCTCTGATTATTATTAGACACACTCTTAACCACAAAAGGTTTTATGGTATCAGAGCCAGGTTGCTCAAAAAGGGGTGAGTGTGTGAGTTCTTTTTCGCAAATCTGGGTTATTCTTGAGTGTTCTTGGTGTTCTTGAGAGTTTTGAGTATTCTTGGTGTTATTAAGCTCTGGTCTTCATTCACTTGGGATGTTATGAGTTTTCTCATGGAAACACCCGTTCACAACAAGAAGATGAAGCATAGATCTAGTACTCCAGTGAAGCTTGAGGAAGAAATTGCTGGGGTTTGGTCAAAATGGGCAAGGACAGCTTTGGAAAGCTGTTGGTTATGGATTAGTCATGTAAAGGGGAAACCTTTAATGGAGATGGCTACTGAAGAAGGTCAGACACGAGGTCTGAGAAGTGAAGATAGAGCTGTTCAAGAAAACACTTCAAAGGGTGGTTTGAAACAGCTTATGAAGAAAAGTCCAAACTTGTGAAGGTCTGTGAGGACAAGGAGGTTATCCGCAGCTGGTGACAAGTAAAGGATGAGCTTTATCAGCTTGTGGGAAGGCTGAGAGAATTATGGGAGGATCTGGTGATGAAATGAGAAGATTTAGTGTGATAATATGTAGAGAATGAGCAAGAATTATCAAGAACAAGAGAGAGAGAGTGTAAAGATCCGTGAGAGAGAGAGGAGAGAGATTCTGAAAAAATATTTTAATTTGAAATTATGTTTTCCTTAAACCATTTCTGTGTACAAGTATACATATTTAAGGAGAAAAGAAACTAATAAAGAATGGTGTTCTGTTCCATGTGATAGTGACAGGTTCCCAACGGATATATTAGGCTAATTCAAACTTCTGTTTGACTTCCATGTAGTTGAAGAGTGTAGTCGACTATATCCCAGTGTAGATGAGGCATATAGTTGACTACATCTCAGTGTAGTTGTGTCATATAGTCAACTATATTATGGACACTACATCTCAGTGTAGTTGTACCATATAGTCAACTATATTATGGACCGCACATCTTTACTTGAAACCATGCTTCTCTTCTTATTAGCTCCTTTATTCCTTCATGTTCACACTCCCCCTCAAGCTTGACAATAGTGATTCTGTCAAGCTTGGAATACCATGAAGCATTCCCTCATTAAAACCTTACTTAGCAAAACCCATTGGGATAAAAACTAAGCAAGGAAAGAGTAGAATACTCGTATACTCACCCACCCCCCCCCCCCCCCCGTTTTGGAAGGGGGGATAGCTGAACTCGTTTTTAGGCGAGCTGCCTACGTATTCCTTTCGGAAATCAAGCCATCTCGTAGTTCTGATTGTTTGCGCGAGTGTGCTTACTCGGCTGTCGCAGACTTCTCGATCGCTTCAGTTGCGGGATCGATGTCTTTGTCCGGGATTGTCTCCTCCGGCCGGATGGAAGCGATGGGTGCGGGAACTTCTGGTTTCTCGACCGTTGCTTGCTTTGGATCGTTCTCTGCGGGCGGTGGCGTGACCTTTGCCTTTTCTCGTTTTACGATTGCTACCGCCAATTGCCTCAGCTTATGTTCGGCCAGGAAGCAGGATTGCGATTGTCTTTGGCATCCCAAAATTGCTGCGACTTCCGTAGGCGTTGGGAATTTAATGCCTAAATGATAAGTTGACAGAACCGCCTTCATGGAATTTATCCAAGGTGTTCCCATAATCACGTTGTAGATAGCCGGGAAATCGACTACCGCGAAGCTAACGATTTTCGTTACTTCTTTTGCGGCGACCGGTAATCGGATTGATCCCATGGTCATCGACGTCTCACCGGAGAAACTAGTCAACGGTTTTGGAATCGACTCGACTTCCGAGGGGTCGATTCCCATGCGTGCTAGCGTGTTGCGGAAGATCACGTTGACAGTACTTCCGCTATCGACCAAGATCCGACCGACTTCTAAATCGCTTATTACTAAGTCGATGACAAGAGGGTCGGCGTGAGGTTGGTCGATTCCGCCGGTTTCAGCGTCGTCGAATGAGATCACTCATCCGTCGGCACCTTCCAACTCGAGCCGGTTTCGGCTTTGCGTTGGTAGGATTTGATAGACGAGACGGTGTCGTTATAGTATTGCGATTCATCGATAATCATGTTGATTTTTCGGCGGTTAGCGTCGTTGCCCTTCTCGTCTTGTCTTCGTCCGCGTTTTTCGCCTGATGGTTTCCCTGAGGCGGAGTTTCTGCTCGCGCGTTCCTGTCGCTCTTCGGAAGGCGATCCGAATCGCGGATGAGATCCATGACACTGGATATCTCGGAAAGTTCGCCCGCGACCAATTTTGCGGCAAGTCTGGCGCCGAGAACTTTGCAGGTCACGGTGGAATGCCTGCGGGTTTGGTGGAGGTCGCAGAAAGAATTCTCGTCGTAATTCGAATTTCTCGTCCACGTGTTACCCGTGGTTCGCCCTGATCCGGAATTGATGGCGTAGTTATGCGCCCCTTGGAGATCCTGTCCCTCGTAATGGACAAATTTGTCGTTACGAGAGTTCCTCTTTTTCTGCTTCTGCTCGGACGCGTTATCCTTCGCGGATGTTTCGTCGGCTTATGCTTTTCGGACAGGATTTTAGTCTCCTCTTCGATGGTTATGAAGTCAGTGGCCTTATGGAGCGCATCCTGGATCGTCCGCGGTTTCTCGAGAGTTATCCACTTGCGGAATTTCGACTTATACCAGAGCGATTTTCTTAACGCGTCAATGGCGGCTTTTTCGCTAATCCCGCTAACCCTAGCCATGACGAGTTTGAACCTACTCATAAAATTGCGGAGAGATTCGTCCTCCTTCTGTACCAAGCTCCAGAGGTCGGCGTCGGAGGTTTCCGGGTTAATGAACATCGAATATTGCTTCAGGAATTCCGAAGCAAGTCGACGGAAACTTCCGATCGAATTTCACCTAAGTTTGGCGAACCATTCGAGCGCTGCTCTTTGTAGGTTTTCGACGAAGAGACGGCAGTAGCCTGCATATTTTTCGTGGTCATTGAGCTTGGCTCGGCCCATGGTGATCTGGAACGCCTGCAGGTGCGCTTTGGGATCGGACATCCCGTCGTAAGTCGGCACCTTCAGTTTTCCGGGATCGGGCAGCTTGATCTTGGTGATGCGAGCCGTGAAGGGCGTTTTCCGAGACTCGTACAACAGCTGTGGGAGTCGATTTCACCCTACTGTCAAATAAATCGTAAATAAGGAAACTTCGGGAAAACCCTAAGTTTCCAGAGGAACCGGCTATCTGCGAGAACCGCACAACGAAAATAAGAAAACGATAACTTAGAATTTAAATGAGAATAAACGAAATCATAGAGCAAAGAGGTTCTTATTCCGAATCTGCGTTGAACTGGTACAAAAAGAGTAGCCGAAAACGTAAGAACTTAGAAAACCCTAATTGAGACGCAACTCGCTAACAGAAAAACGGAAAGATTCCTAAATGCTAGTTTTGGTGGTGAGAGCTCTGAATTTCGTCCCTGTGCTTCTGCCCTAGACCTCCTCTTTATATACTCCTCGTCTTGGCTATCCGATCTTTCCATTTCGCCCAGATTTGACTAAATCGGGAATTTTCCATTCTCCTCGATCCTTCCTTTTCTTCTGCGGAAATCTTCTATTTCTCTTCAAACCTTCCTTTTATGTTTAAACTTGACTTTTATTTTCTTTCTGCGAGTAAACCGTCAAAACGTTATCAAATCTGCGGGTTTGATTCCGTTGAAATCGCGAGATGGGTTTTTATCGCGTTTTAGGTCCTTCCGGGCCGTTTTGCGATAAAAACCANTCTTCTGCGGAAATCTTCTATTTCTCTTCAAACCTTCCTTTTATGTTTAAACTTGACTTTTATTTTCTTTCTGCGAGTAAACCGTCAAAACGTTATCAAATCTGCGGGTTTGATTCCGTTGAAATCGCGAGATGGGTTTTTATCGCGTTTTAGGTCCTTCCGGGCCGTTTTGCGATAAAAACCATTTTCCGACTTTTACGGGATCGTTTTCCAATCTGACGTTGTTTTTAATAAATTTCTCGAGTTAATCGCAAAGTTTTATGATTTACTCGACTTTTTATTTAAAACACGTTTTTTACGACTTACTCGGCGTTTTTTATTAAAAGCGCGTTTTTTATGATTTCAACGAGAAATCTCGAATAAATCGTATAGTTTAGGCAATATTCGGTGTTTCTTTTAACTGTTGCCGTTTTATACGATTTGCTCGAGTTCTTTCCGAGAAAACGAAGTTTTACGGTTTTTATCGTAAAACTCGAACGGTAAGACGGATGAGATGGAACGGGAGATATTTCGGCCGTGGTTTAGAACGTGACCTTGTCGAAAGACGTAAGTTTCGAATCGGGAATGCGGGAATCGAGACGCGGAGTGTCCGGGACGTCTCGAGTTCGCCCGGCTTAGTTCCCGATGGGCGAACTAGAGAATGCTTCTTAGTTCGCCCATCGGCGAACTAAGCCGGGTCCGGCTTAGTTCGCCGATGGGCAAACTAAAGAGTGACTCTTAGTTCTCCCATCGGCAAACTAAGCCGGGCCCGGCTTAGTTCGCGTCTTACGGCTTTTTGCAGTTTTTTGCGGTTTTTTGCGGTTTTGTAAAACGATTCTCGAGTTTTATAAAACGATCTTCGGATTTTATAAAACGACTTTTGAGTTTTATAAAAACGATCTTCGAGTTTTATAAAACGATTCTCGAGTTTTATAAAACGGTTTCTCGAGTTTTATAAAACGGTTTCTCGAGTTTTATAAAACGATTCTCGAGTTTTATAAAACGATTCTCGAGTTTTATAAAACGATTTTTCGAGTTTTATAAAGCGATTTCTCGAGTTTTATAAAACGGTTCTCGAGTTTTATAAAACGATTCTCGAGTTTTATAAAACGGTTTCTCGAGTTTTATAAAGCGATTTCTCGAGTTTTATAAAACGATTCTCGAGTTTTATAAAACGATTCTCGAGTTTTTATAAAACGATTCTCGAGTTTTATAAAACGGTTTCTCGAGTTTTATAACGCGATTTCTTGAGTTTTATAAAACGATTCTCGAGTTTTATAAAATGATTCTCGAGTTTTTATAAAACGATTCTCGAGTTTTATAAAACGATCCTCGAGTTTTATAAAACGATTCTCGACTTTTATAAAACGGTTTCTCGAGTTTTATAAAACGATTTCTCGAGTTTTATAAAAGGATTTCTCGAGTTTTATAAAACGATTCTCGAGCTTTATAAAACGATTTCTCGAGCTCTATAAAACGATTTCTCGAGCTCTATAAAACGATTTCTCGAGTTTCATAAAACGATTTCTCGAGTTTCATAAAACGATTCTCGAGCTCTATAAAACGATTTCTCGAGTTTTATAAAACGATTCTCGAGTTTTATAAAACGATTCTCGAGTTTTATAAAACGATTCTCGAGTTTTATAAAACAATTTTTCGAGTTTTATAAAACTATTCCTCAGGTTTTATAAAACTGTTCTTTTTGTATTTTCGCGGGGAGTTTTGGCTATTAATTCCGTCGTACCGATTTTGACCCCAACAGCAGCCGGTCAATTTCGGGTGCAGCGCTGGTAGCGTGGTGAATCTGAGATTTCACCGCTTTTACCGCTGCGGCCGTTTTGGTGATGTATTCGCGGAGATCGCGAATCTCGGTCAGATCGCCAGTAGTTTTCCGACCTTGTCGGCGTTTGCTGCGAGTAGCCGGAGATCGCTCCTCGGCGGTTTTTGCGTATCGCGCAAAGTCGAGTTCCCCCTCGTCTCCAGTAAAAGAACGTTTGGCAGAAGACTCCGGCAGAGGACTTCGAGTTTTTCTTCTTTTAGGATGGACGTCAGCGTCTTCGTCCGACGAATCGGCCTGGTCACTTATCTTCAGGTTAACCCTTTCGATGACGTCACCCTCGGTCTCCTTTTCGCGAGTAGGAGGTTTCTCCGATTCGTTTGGCGTGACGTCGGGGTTATCTTTTCCGAAATCTTTTTCCTGTAAGTTAACCTGCTCGGTTCTGGGACGATCCGTAGGAGCGCCGAAATCGAGCCTCCTTCCGCGGATCTTAGTAGTTTCGCGGGGGCAAATTGCTCGGGTTTTCGCGGTTTGGGTTTCAACCCGTTTCGCGAGCGAGCCAATGAGCTTTTCCTGCTCTTCCGATTTTTTGTTAAACTCGGAAAGCATCTTTTCGATGGTCTCGGCGTTAGCGTTTGAAGCGTTGGCCGCGGACGCATCTTGTGGTGGTGTTGTTTCAACGTTATCACGTTCGTTGCGAGTTTGGTTGTCACCGGTCATCGTTTCTTCGTTGGACATGCTGCGGCTTTGGTGTAAGATAGATCCGACCCCCCTCCTTCTAGCGCCAAACTGTGGGAACCGAAATCCACCTACTGTCAAAAAATCGTAAAAAAGGAAACTTCGGGAAAACCCTAAGTTTCCAGAGGAACCGGCTATCTGCAGAACCGCACAACGAAGATTAAGATAACGATAAACTTAGAATTTTCAAAGAATAAACGAAAATCGAGAGCAAAGAGGTTCTTATTCCGAATCTGCGTAGAACTGGTACAAAAAGAGTAGCCAAAAAGCTTAAGAACGAAAAAACCTAATTGAGACGCAGCTCGCTAACAGAAAATGGAAATATTCCTAAATGTTAATTTTGGTGGTGAGAGCTCTGAAAATCGTGTCCCAGCTTCTGCCCTATGCTTCCTCCCTATATACTCCTCCTTAGGCGGTTTTAGTCTTTTCATTTCGCTCGAAACCGAATATATTGGGAACTTTCCATATCTGTCGATCCTTCCTTTTCTTCCGCGGAAATCTTCTATTTATCTTAAAACTTGCCTTTTATCTTGTGTCTGCGAGTAAACCGTCAAAACGTTATCGTATCTTTGGGTTTGATTTCATTAATGTCGTGAGATTGGTTTTTATCGTGTCTTAGGACCTTCCGGGCCGTTCTACGATAAAAACCGTTTTACGACTTTATACGAGACCATTTCCTGATCCGATGCTGTTTTTAACGATTTTCTCGATCGTTTTTATTAAAAACGCGTTTTTTATAATCCTAACGAAAAATATCGGATAAATCATATAGTTTAGGCGATGTTCGGTGTTTTACTCGACCGTTACCGTTTTATACGATTTTCTTGAGTTCTTTTCGAGAAAACGGAGTTTTACGGTTTTTATCGTATAGTTCAAACGATAAGTCGGCTCGAGACGAAACGAGAGACATTATGGTCGTGGTTCAGAATGTGACCGTGTCGAAGGACGTATGGTTCGAATCGGGGCCGCGGGAGATCCGGGAAGTCTCTAGTTCGCCTGCTGGCGAACTAAGCCGGGCTGGCTTAGTTCGCCAGCAGGCGAACTAGCCGAGGGGTTCTTAGTTCGCCAGCAGGCGAACTAGTTGGAAGCTTCTAGTTCGCCTGCTGGCGAACTAAGCCAGCTTGGCTTAGTTCGCCAGCAGGCGAACTAGTTGCTGAGCCTCTAGTTCGCCTGCTGGCGAACTAGTTTCGACTAGTTCGCGCTTCGTGGCCGTTTCGGTGTTTCGCGGTTTTGTAAAAACGATTTCTCGAGTTTTATAAAACGGCTTTTCGAGTTTTGTAAAACGATCTTCGAGTTTTATAAAACGATCTTCGAGTTTTATAAAACGATCTTCGAGTTTTATAAAACGGATTTCCCGAGTTTTATAAAATGGCTTCTCGAGTTTTATAAAACGATCTTCGAGTTTTATAAAACAATCTTCTAGTTTTATAAAACGATCTTCGAGTTTTATAAAACAGCTTCTCGAGTATTATAAAACGGCTTCTCGAGTTTTTTAAAACGATCTTCGAGTTTTATAAAACAGCTTCTCGAGTTTTATAAAACGATCTTTGAATTTGATAAAATTATCTTCGAGTTTTATAAAATGATCTTCGAGTTTTATAAAACGGGCTTCTCGTGTTTTATAAAACGATCTTCGCGAGTTTTATAAAATGATCTTCGAGTTTTATAAAACGGCTTCTCGAGTTTTATAAAACGATCTTCGCGAGTTTTATAAGACAATCTTCGAGTTTTATAAAACGGCTTCTCGAGTTTTAAAAAACGATCTTCGCGAGTTTTATAAAACGATCTTCGAGTCTTATAAAACGATTTTCGAGTTTTATAAAATGGCTATCTCGAGTTTTATAAAACGATCTTTGAGTTTTATAAAACGATTTCTCGAATTTTATAAAACGATCTTTGAGTTTTATAAAAGAATTCTTAGGTTTTATAAAACTATTCCTTTTGTATTTTTGCGGGGAGTTTTGGCTATTGATTCCGTCGTACCGATTTTGACCCCAACATTGGGGTCAAAATCGGTACGACGGAATCAATAGCCAAAACTTTCCGCAAAAAATTAAGATTACGTTTTTTTTTATAAAACTCGAGAAGTTGTTTTATAAAATAAAAAGAAATCCGCAGAAAACTTGGAAATCGTTAACTCGGAAAAACGAAACAATCGCCGATTACACGATCGTCCGAGTTAAGTACAAAACCACGAAAAACCGCATCCGCCGTAAACCGTGAGCTGGTTCAGCCGAACTAGCTCGCTGTACAGCGAGCTATCTCGACCACAGCTAGCTCACCGTACGGCGAGCTATCTTGTCCAGACTAGGTTCGTCCTGTATAGCTCGCCGTACGGCGAGCTGAACCGGTTCGGTTCAGCTCATCATACGTCGAGCTAATTATCCCGAGCCTCAATCTCCAACGCCCTCGATTCAAGGCATACGTCCTTCGGCATGATCATGTTCCGAACCATGATCGAAATGTCTCTCGTTTAGTCTCGATCCGTCCTATCATTCAAGTTTTACGTTAAAAACCGTAAAGTCTTGTTTTCTCGAAAGAACTCAAGGAAATCGTATAAGACGGCAACGGTTAAACGAAACGCCGAACATTGCCTAACCTATATGATTTACTCGAGATTTTTCGTGAGAAATCGTAAGAAACACGTTTTTAATAAAACTTCGAGTAAATCGTAGAAAACGGCAACGATTAACCGAAACATCGTACATTGCCAAACTTTACGATTAACTCGTGAAACTTACTTAAAAACGACATGGCTCGAAAAGTCGTAAAATGGTTTTATCTCTAAATGGCTCGAAAAGTCCTAAATCGCGATAAAAGCCCACTCGCGACTTTAAACGGAGTTCAACCCGAAGATACGACGATATTTTGACGATTTACTCACAGAAAGAGGATAAATGTCAAATTTGAAGATAAGTGTTAAGTTTGAGGATAAATAGAAGATTTCCGCGGGAAAAAAGGAAAGATGGAGATAAATGGAAGATTCCCGATAAACTCGAATATGGGCGAAATGGAAGGACCAACCCGCCAAGGAAGGGAGTATATAAGCAAGAGGCATAGGACAGAGACAGAGGACGAGTTTTTAGAGCATTCACCACCAAACTTAGCATTTAGGAATATTTCCGTTCTCGTTACCGAGCTGCGCCTCAACTTTTAGTCTTAGATTGCTAAGGTTAGGAATCTCGCCGATGGCTCACGCAGCTAAGGCGGAATCTTATTGTACCGTTCTTACGCGAATTCGTAATAAGAATCCTTTTGCTTTCAATCTCGTTTTTCTTTACATCTCTTTTTACTTACTCATATTAATCGCGTTCTTGGTCGCTTGTGTGCGGTTCCGCAGATAGCCGGGTCCTCTGAGAAATTAGGGTTTACTCTATATTCCCTTATTTACGTAATCTTGATAGTAGGTGAATTTTGGTTCCCACAGTTTGGCGCTAGAAGGAGGGGGGGTCGGATCTATCTTACACTCAAGCCGCAAGCACGCTTAATCGAGAAACGATAACTGGTGACCAACAAACTCGCGAAAGAGACAACGTTGACATTACACCACTGCAAGATGTGTCCGCGGCCAACCCTACAAACGCTAACGCCGAGACCGTCAAAAAGATGCTCTCTGACATTAACAAGAAATCGGAAGAGCAAGAAAAGCTCATTGGTTCACTCGCAAAATAGGTCGAAACTCTAACTGTGAAAACCAAAGCAATTCGCCCCTGCGGAACTACTAAGATCCGCGTGAGGAGGCTCGACTTCGTGACTCCTATAGGTCGCCCCAGAACCGAGCAGGGAAATCAGATAGAGAAAGATTCTGAAAAGATAACACTAACGCGACGCTAAACGAATCGGAAAAATCTCCTACTCGCGAACAGGAGACCAAGGAATACGGCGTCGAAAGGGTCAACCTGGAATAGAGCGACCAAGCCGACTCGGGAGACGAGGACACGGACGTCCATCCTAGGGGAAGGAAAACTCGCAGCCCTCCGTCAGAGTCTTCTCCTGAGCGTTCTCTTACTGGAGACGAGGAGGAGCTCTATTTTGCGCAACGCGCAAAAACAGCCATAGAACGATCTCCGGTTACTTGCAGCAAACCCCGACGAGGTCGGAAAATAGCTGGCGAACTAACGAAGATTCGCGATCTCCGTGAGTACATTAACAAAACGGCCGCAGCGGTAAAAGCGGTGAAATCTCAGATTCACCATGCTACCAGCGCCGCACCCGAAATCAATCGGCTGCTGTACGAATCTCGGAAAACGCGTTTGACGGCTCGCATCACCGAGGTCAAGTTACCCGATCCAGGGAAACTTACGATGGGACGACTAATCCCAAAGCGCACCTACATGCCTTCCAGATCACCATGGAACGAGCCAAGCTCAAGGATCACGAAAAAGACGCAGGCTACTGCCTTCTTTTCATCGAAAACCTAGAAGGAGCAGCGTTCGAGTGGTTCGCCAAACTTAGGCGAAACTCAATCGGGAGTTTCCGCCAGCTTGCTTCTGAATTCCTGAAGCAGTACTCGATGTTTATAAATAGGGAAACCTCCGACGCTGATCTCTGGAGCTTGTCGCAGAAGGAAGACGAATCCCTTCGCGACTTCATGAGTAGATTCAAACTCGTCATGGCTAAGGTTAGCGGAATAAGTGACAAAGCCACCATCGACGCGCTCAGAAAATCCCTCTTGTTCAAGTCAAAGTTTCGAAAGTAGATAACTCTCGATAAACCGCAGACGATCCAGGACGCGCTCCACAAAGCTACCGATTACATAACCATCGAAGAGGAGACTAAAATCCTGTCTGAAAAGCATAAGCCGACGAAAGCATCCGCAAAGGTTATCGCGTCCGAGCAAAAGCTGAAAAACAAAAACTCTCGTAACGACAAATTCGTCCATCACGAGGGGCATGATCTCCAAGAGGCACACAACTACGCCGTTATCTATGGATCGGAACAAGGGCGAACTACGGGGAACTCGTGGTCAAGGAATCCGAACTATGACAAAAATTCCTTCTGCGATCTCCACCAAACCCGTGGACACTTTACCGTGAACTTTACCGTGAACTGTAAAGTTCACGGCGCCAGGCTTGCCACAAAACTGATCGCGGGAGAACTCTCTGAAATATCCAGCGTCAAGGATCTCATTCGCGATTCAGATCACCCTCCGAAAAACGACAGGAACTCGCAAGCGGAAACTCCGCCTCAAGGGAACCAGTCGGGCGAAAAACACGGACGAGAAAGGTAACGATGCTAACCGCCGAAAGATCAATATGATCATTGGCGAATCGCAGTATTACAACGACACCGTCTCATCTATCAAATCTTACCAACGAAAACCCAAAACCGGCTCGAGTTGGAAGGTGCCGTCGGATAACACTCAAAAGGGGGTGATCTCTTTCGACGAAGCACAAACCGGCGGAATCGACCAACCACATGCCGATCCCCTCGTCATTTACTTAGTGATAAGCGACCAAGAAGTCGCTCGAATCCTGGTCGATACTGGAAGCACCGTCAACGTAATCTTCCGCAACACGTTGACATGCATGGGAATCGATTTATCGGAGGTCAAGCCGATACCGAAGCCGTTGACTACTTTCTCCAGTGAAACATCTATGACTTTGGGATCGATCCGACTACCGGTCGCAGCCAAGGAAGTGACGAAAATCGTCAACTTCGCGGTCGTCGATTTCCCAGCCATCTACAACGTGATCATGGGCACGCCTTGGATAAATTCCATGAAGGCGGTTCTGTCGACATATCACTTAGGCATCAAGTTCCCGACCCCTACAAGAGTCGCACTGATCTGGGGATGCCAAAGACAATCCCGATCTTGTGTCTTAGCCGAACATAAGCTAAGGCAATTGGCGGTCGCAATCGTGAAACCGAAATGGGCGAAGTACACACCACCGCCCGCGGAGAATGATCCAAAACCAGCTACAGTCGAGAAACAACAAGTTTCCGCTCCCATCGCTTCTACCCAACCAGAGGAGACAAACCCGGACCAAGACACCGATCCAGCGACTAAAGCGATCGAGAAGTCTGCGACAGCCGAGTAAACATACTCGCATCAACAGTTAGAACTACTAGATGGCTTGATTTCCGAAAGGAATACTTAGGCAGCTCGCCTAAAGACGAGTTCAGCTATACCCCTTTCCAAAACGGGGGCGGGGGAGTGGGTGCGTATACGAGTATTCGTATACTCCCAAATTTTAGAACATTCGCTTTATAATCAAAATTTTTGAAACTTCTTAATAAAGGAAAAGTTAGAATATTATACAATTTCTGCTACTATCGAAAACGCATAAAAAAACAAATTCAAAAACATCCGGAAATTATTTCCGCAGTAACAACAACTTAATCGTCTCTACAAAACTTATACACCAAAATATTTTCCGAAAGAACCGGCGAGCCGTCGCCTAAAGTCTTAGAAAAACATTTAACAAAAGTCTGTCCGCGACTATAAAACCACAAACGGTCGGCGATTGGCCCCGTCGAGCACGCTAGCCGTCCTAAACAACCGTACCGACCCATTGGTCCGCATACATCCGACTAGGATAAAATAGCACGCTATAAAAGAAATCCAAATTTTTGGTCAGCACTTCCGGGCAACTTAGAAATTGTTCCCAGTGAGATGCTCGGTTCCAACCAGATGAATCGTATAAGCCAAAAACCTATCGTGGATTCTAAATCGGTATGGAATCAAGTTAAAATCGCAACAGGCAAAACAAAAGCTGACTAGTCATCGCACAGCCTCAGTCCGAAAGTAAACCTAGGTCTTGCCCTAAACCCAGCACACTGGTCTCTAACGTCTCAAGGCATGAATCAAATCCTAAAGGCATGTCTCTTCGCCCACATCTAAACATTCGCGAAAATCGAAACACTCCGAGTAAACGAACAGGACGATCTAAACCAAGAGTTAGATGCGAGACGACAACTCGTATTCTTTCCTCTACATCTAAAACGAAACACAAATTTCATACTTAGAAAATATTTTTATTAAAAGTTTTCATTCAAATACATGCCGCCCAGCGGCAGGGATTCAAAGCCACTAACGGCCAGTCCCGGAAAAAAAAACAACAATATCATAAAAAAATAACATCATACATCAAAATAATCAAACACGGGCGCCGAGCTCTGGCCAACATTAGTACCAAACCACGGTTGATCGACTTCACCCCTCGCGTCCGGAATTCAGGCCTGACTTCAACTGAATCCGGCGACACCACGATGAGGTTCCACTGATCCCACATGCGCCCCCTGAGATCAAATAGTTCAGGCTGCATATCTTTCCTCTGATCCAAACGCTTCATCTTCATGGGATACTCTTTGGCATATGAGTAACCCTCGTTCTGAGTAAGAGACACCCCATGAACAGCACCGCGACACTCGAGGTAATCGCTGTTGGCCCGTTGAGCAACCTCGGAATTTGAGTAGCCGGTCGCAAACTGTTCACGACGGATCCTTATTTCTTTAGCAACCTCCCTTTTGCCTGCACGGAGAGCACGACGAACTCTCTGATCAGAAAGCTCCCTAGCACGGCGAGCATTAACCGCACACTCACTCTTCACACAAGCTACCTCCCTCTCAACCATTTCTTCGGTTTGGTGTGCCTCGACCTCTGCCCGAAGACGAGCAACTTCTTTTTCCGCCATGACCGCGAGAAACTCAGCAAGAAGAGCTTCGGCGCTGAGGTCATTTAGGGCTCGGCTCATGGTCAAAAGGCCCTATAAATAGAAAAGATAAGCGAAACTGTCCGATCATAAGTTCTTTAAATAAAACAAACCTCGTTAGCTTGCTTGGATCCTTTGGAAAACTCCGGAACATAGTCAGGATTGATACCCAGGCAATTAGAGGTTGATGATCCGCCTGAATTTGCCCAAACGCCTTCTTCCGCTTGGCTATCGAGAAAATCCTTGAGAATATTTTCAGGAGAGGCGGTGTGGTCGGATGCATCATCATCAACGGCCTAGTGTTTGTCTTTCCAAGATCTCGACCTGTCCCTCCTCATCGAAGGCACGTATGGGACGAATTCTCCTATGCACGGATCCTCTTCACGAATCGGAGAATCCGCAGAGAGTCGAGATTGAAAAAGGGCAACCACACGACGTACACGCTGCGGAGAAAAACTGCCCCAGCTAACTTCCCAGTATTGAAGCAAAGCAGTGACAATCGGGAGATCTGCTTAATGTGGAGGTAAAGGATTGGTCTCCGCAGAAAACAAAAACGAATAAGTAAAAAAAAAAAAGGGAATAAATCGTATGCATTCAGATCGCATACCTTTCCGACCCCATGTGGTTACAAAAAGGGGAATGCAGTTCTCCTCGACTGATGCACCATCAATACAAACGTAAAAGAAGTTTTTCTTCCAAGAAGGATACTTCGACATGCAACCAGTGACTATCTCCGTGCGAGGACATAAGTTGATTCTCCGCGTCGTTTCTTCGGGTTTCAGTAAACCCTCGAGATGATCAACGCTGAGGATTATTCCCCGCTCATAAATTAACGTCAAGAGACCGACGAGTTGTTGTAAGCTGCGTGGGCTTAACTTGCTGATCGACAGTCCGAGTCTATGAAGGTATCGAACAATAATCTCCGGAATCGGAAACTACAAATTTCATTGCAATAGAAATACGTCGTAGCACGTAAAGAAACCGTCGGGTGCAACTTTATCGCTCTCTCCGGCTAGCGGGAGGCGAAACTCGACTGCCTAATGAATTCAAGACCATTGGGACAAGCCGAACTCGGGCATTCGGGAGCTTGGATGGCATCAAACAAAGATGGGACCCAGGTTCCAGGTCTAGCGGAATACGACTTACTTCCTATCGCCCAGTACGCCTCATGGTCTTTTGAGTCGACCAATGGAAACGAGGGCTCCTCCTTCGGAACTGCAATTTGAGGTCGAGAATTCGTTTCTTCGGAGCTGCGGCGATCGTAACTGGTCGAGGAACGAGTTCTTCTTTTCGAAAACATGTTTAACAACTATGAAAGAAAGAGATCCCAAGGAATAAAAAGAGAGAAAACTCCTTTAGTCTTAGATAAGTTATGGAGAGGATGTGTAAAGAATTTGAAAATTTCCCCCATATACTTATAAGGAAAATTTTTACTATCAGCTTTGGACTTTTGGCTATTAAAGTTCCGCCTAATTCTACCAAAATTTCCGAACAAATTCAAACCACTCGCAAGAACTCCACAATTCTTACGAGCTGGGGGGCTAACTGTTGGGGTTAAAATCGGTACGACGGAATCCATAGCCAAAACTTTCCGCAAAAAAATAAGAATACGTTTTTATTTATAAAACTCGAGTAGTTGTTTTATAAAATTAAAGGAAATCCGCAGAAAACTTGGAAATCGTTAACTCGGAAAAACGAAACAAACGCCGATTACACAATCGTTCGAGTTAAGTACAAAACCGCAAAAAACCGCATCCGCCGTAAACCGCGAGCTAGTAAGGCCAAACTAGCTCGCCATACGGCGAACTAAGGGGCCTCGAGCTAGCTCGCCGTACGGCGAGCTATCTCCACCAGACTAGCTCGCCATACGGCGAGCTAGGTGCGTCCCGTATAGCTCGCCGTAAGGCGAGCTGAACCGGTCCAGTTCAGCTCGTCGTACGTCGAGCTAATAATCCCGAGCCTCAATCTCCTACGCCCTCGATTCAAGGCATACGTCCTTCGGCACGATCATGCCAGGATCGAAATGTCTCTCGTTTCGTCTTGATCCGTCTTATCGTTCAAGTTTTACGATAAAAACCGTAAAGTCTTGTTTTCTCGAAAGAACTAAAGGAAATCGTATAAGACGGCAACGGTTAAAGGAAACACCGAACATTGCCTAAACTATACGATTTACTCGAGATTTTTCGTGAGAAATCATAAAAAATGCATTTTTAATAAAACTTCGAGTAAATCGTAGAAAACGGCAACGATTAACCGAAACATAGTACATTGCCAAAATTTACGATTACCTCGTGAAACTTACTTAAAAAACGGCATCGTATCAGGAAACGATCTCGTCTAAAGTTGTAAAACAGTTTTATCGGTAAATGGCTCGGAAAGTCCTAAAACGCGATAAAAGCCCACTCGCGACTTTAAACGGAGTTCAACCCGAAGATACGACGAAGTTTTGATTGTGGGAACCGAAATCCACCCACTGTCAAATAATCGTAATATAGGAAACTTCGGGAAAACCTTAAGTTTCCAGAGGAACCGGCTATCTGCAGAACCGCACAACGAAGATTAAGATAACAAGAAACTTAGAATTATTAAAAGAATAAACGAAAATCGAGAGCAAAGAGGTTCTTATTCTGAATCTGCGTCGAACTGGTACAAAGAGAGTAGCCGAAAACTTAAGAACGAAAAAATCCTAATTGAGACGCAGCTCGCTAACAGAAAACGGAAATATTCCTAATTGCTAATTTCTGGTGGTGAGAGCTCTGAATTTCGTGTCCCTTGCTTCTGCCCTAGACCTCCTATTTATATACTCCTCTCCTTGGTCATTCGGTCTTTCCATTTCGCCCAGATTTGACTATATCGGGAATTTTCCATTTTTCTCGATCCTTCCTTTTCTTCCGCGGAAATCTTCTATTTTTCTTCAAACCTTCCTTTTATCTTTAAACTTGACTTTTATTTTCCTCCTGCGAGTAAACCGTCATAACGTTATCAAATCGGCGGGTTAGATTCCGTTGAAATCGCGAGATGGGTTTTTATCGCGTTTTAGGTCCTTCTGGGCCGTTTTGCGATAAATCCGTTTTCCGACCTTTTACGGAATCGTCTCCTGATCTGACGTCATTTTTAATAAATTACTCGAGTTAATCGCAAGGTTTTACGGTTTACTCGACTTTTTATTAAAAACACGTTTTTTACGACTTACTCGGCGTTTTTTATTAAAAACGCGTTTTTATGATTTCAACGAGAAATCTCGAATAAGTCGTATAGTTTAGGAAATGTTTGGTGTTTCGTTTAACCGTTGCCGTTTTATACGATTTCCTCGAGTTCTTTCCGAGAAAGCGAAGTTTTACGGTTTTCATAGTAAAACTCGAACGGTAGGTCGGATCGAGATGGAACGGGAGATGTTTCGGCCGTGGTTTAGAACGTGACCTTGTCGAAAGACGTAAGTTTCGAATCGGGAATGCGGGAGATCGAGATGCGAAATATCCGGGAAGTCTCTAGTTCGCCCATCGGCGAACTAAGCCGGGCCGGCTTAGTTCGCCGATGGGCGAACTAGTTGAGTACCTCCTAGTTCGCCCATGGGCGAACTAAGCCTGGCCGGCTTAGTTCGCCGATGGGCGAACTAGATGAGTATCTCTTAGTTTGCCGATGGGCGAACTAGTTGACTGTCTCCTAGTTCGCCCATCGGCGAACTAAGCTGGCTTGGCTTAGTTCGCCCGGCGAACTAAGCTGGCTTGGCTTAGTTCGCCCATCGGCGAACTAGTCGTGACTAGTTCGCGCTTTACGGATGTTTCGGTTTTTTGCGGTTTCGTAAAACGATTCTCGAGTTTTATAAAACGATCTTCGGATTTTATAAAATGATCTTCAATTTTTATAAAACGATCTTCGAGTTTTATAAAACGATATTCGAGTTTTATAAAACGATCTTCGAGTTTTATAAAACGATCTTCGAGTTTTATAAAACGATCTTCGAGTTTTATAAAACGGCTTTTCGAGTTTTATAAAATGATCCTTGAGTTTTATAAAACAATCCTTGAGTTTTATAAAACGATCTTCGGGTTTCATAAAACGATCTTCGGGTTTTATAAAACGGCCTTTCGAGTTTTATAAAACGATTTTTGGGTTTTATTAAACGGCTTCTCGAGTTTCATAAAACGATCCTTGAGTTTTATAAAACGATCCTTGAGTTTTATAAAACGATCTTCGGGTTTTATAAAACGGCCATTCGAGTTTTATAAAACGGTCTGCGAGTTTTATAAATGACTTTGAGTTTTATAAAACTACTCCTCGGGTTTTATAAAACTGTTCCTTTTGTATTTTTGCGGGGAGTTTTGGTTATTAATTTCTTCGTACCGATTTTGACCCCAACAGTTAGCCCCCCAGCTCGTAAGAATATTGAGATTCTTGCGAGTGGATTGAGCTCGTTTGGCGAGTTTGGTGGAATTAGGCGGAACTTTAATGGCCAAAAGTCCAAAGGTGAATAGTAAAATTCTTCCCTATAAGTATATGGAGTGAGTTTTATAAATTTTTCATTCATTCCTCCATAACTTGCTTAAGTTTTAGGAAGGCCTCTCTCTACTTTTTCCTTTAGATCCTTTTTTCTTTCGACTATCCAACATGTCTTTTGGACGGAAAGTTTCAGATGATGCTCATACATCAATCTTTGATCCGAGCGACCTTGATACTTCCAGCGGCTGTCCTCTTCCCATGCCGGTCTTTCGACGTTTCCTTACGACTGAGGAAGAGTTCGCAGACTACTGTTCAGCCGTGAATGCCGCGGAGGTGCCGTCTTCGAACTTCTAGGTTCCGAAGAGAAATAATCCCCGGAAGAGAGCAGTTGGCATGAGCACGAGTACCGTTGGTTCTCTCGGATATTTGAGAAATACCTGTGCGATCCCCGAGTTGGTTCTGTTTTGCATCCATGTCCAGGGTCAGGGTGCTGAGGATCCGCCTCCGGGTTATTTTACGTGCTATGAAGCCTTTCTGTTGACCTGCCAGCTATGGTTCCCT
The DNA here is from genome assembly GCA_932364175.1 of Eruca vesicaria subsp. sativa. Taxonomy (NCBI): domain Eukaryota; kingdom Viridiplantae; phylum Streptophyta; class Magnoliopsida; order Brassicales; family Brassicaceae; genus Eruca; species Eruca vesicaria. The sequence continues at coordinate 72,064 of CAKOAT010114377.1, forward strand.
ATTCCTCGAGCTATTTTCGAATTCTTGGACGGGTTTGGAGTACCATTCGTCCAACTACGCCCTAGTGGCTTACAGCACCTTATCGGGATTCTGGTGTTGGGATACGAACGCGGAATGTCCCTCGATGCGGATTATCTTTTGTCTATGTTGACATTCAAGGGAAGAAAGGATGGTTTTTACTTATCCCCCCGACGGGACATGACGGTTGTTGGCGGGCTTGCCTCGAATGATCACGACTGGATCTACCGTTTCTTTTATGTCAAAATTGATAGCGCATCGGTGGAGGAGAGTTGTATTCCTTTGATTAGGGCTGCGCGGGTGACAAACGGTATTCCATTAACATGATACCCATATCTATGTAGATATAGGTTTTAACTTTTTCGTTTGTTTCGCAGTTCCTGCCCTTCCAGTGCCGATGCTTGACGATTTTCCGAAGGTTATGAATCTTCTGTGCGGCGGCCCGCTTCATTGGGGGTATTTTTCTCCGAAAAGGATCCGTCGTGCCGCCGCCTATTATTCGTCCGGTTTTTCTCGCGACGGTCATGCTGATTTTAAGGCGGGCGGTGGTGTGGAGGAGAGGGAAAGATCTAGATCTACGCAGGATAGAAAGTTCCGATCGACCGCGGTCGGGCATCTAACGAAGATATTGATATCGAGGATCTTATTGATTTTTCGCCCTCCGAATTCGATCCGGCTGAGACGTCATCCCGAGGGCCAGCTGACACACCGTTTGCGAAAGCGTCGAGGCTTTTCAACAAGGTTTGCCTATTCTTTATTATAATTATGTACGTACGTTTTTACGAAGGATGTTTGTTCCGTTTCGCAGGGTCTTCGATTTATGAGCGAAGCGGTGAATGCGAATAGTGCGGAGCTTCGCAGGGCCGAATCTAGGGCTGCAGCAGCAGAGGCGGAGGCTGTTCGTATCAGGGGGGAGATCGATGCTAGTTTCTCTCGTGCCCAGGATTTGGCTGCAAAGGAGGCCGCTCGTGTGAGAGAAGAGTATGAAGCTGAATCCCGTCGAAGCTTAGAACTTTCCGACACGATGGCTCGCCGTGCTCGTAGGGCAGGCAAAAGAGAGGTCGCTGCGGAGTTGATGGCTCGGCGCGAGCGGTTCGTGCCTCTTTATGCGGAATTTGAAGATGCGCAGAGAGCGAATGGCAATTTCCGCGAGTGTCGGGGCGTAGTTGGGGGTTTGCATCTTACCCTGGAGCCGGACTATTCGTATGAGGCTGCGATTGCGAAGCAGAAGAAGCGTCTAGCTAAGAGAGAGAAGAAGAAGAACGGATCCGCCAACCCTGGGAAGCATATGTGGGATCAGTGGGACCCTATCGTGGTATCGCCGGATTCGGTCGAAGTTGGACCTGAGATCCCGGACGTGGATGGCGAGGTCGATCTGTACGCTTTTGATGACTTTGATGTGTGATGTTCTTAGTTTTTCGATTTTGTTTTTGTTTTTCCGGGACTGGCCGTTGGTGGCTTTGAATCCCTACCGCTGGGCGGTGTGTACTTGGATGCTTTTAATAAGAAAATATTTTCTAAGTATGAAATTCGTTTTTTATGTTAGATGTAGAGGAAAGAATACGAGTTGTCATCTCGTACCTAACTCTTCGGTGTAAATCGTCCTATTCGTTAACTCGGGAGATTTCGATTTTCTCGAGTGTTTAGATGTGGGCGAAGAGACATGCCTTTAGGATCTCGATTCATGCCTTGAGACGTTAGCGACCAATGTGCTGGGTTTAGGGCAAGACCTAGGTTTACTTTCAGATTGGGGCTGTGCGATGACTAATCGGCTTTCGTTTTGCCCGTTGCGATTTTAACCTGATTCCATACCGATTTAGAATCCGCGATAGGTTCTCGGCTTATACGATTCGTATGGTTGGAACCAAGCATCTCACCGGGAACAATTTCTAAGTTGCCCTGAAGTGCTGACCAAAAATTTGGATTTCTTTTATAGCGTGCTATTTTATCCTCGTCGGATGTATGCGGACCGATAGGTCGGTGCGTTTGTTTAGGACGGCTAGCGTGCTCGACGGGGCCAATCGCCGAGCGTTCGTGTTTTTATAGTCGCGAACGGACTTTGGGGAAATATTTTTCTTTGAGAGTTTAGGCGACGTCTCGCCAGTTCTTTCCGAAAATATTTTGATATGCAAATTTTTAGAAAAACGATTAAGTAGTTGTTACTGCGGAAGCGATTTTCCGGATTTGCATTTTTCGATGGTAGCGGAGATATTCTAACTTTGTCTTTATTAGAAATTTCGAAAAAAATTTGGTTACAAAGCTGAAAGAAATTTTGTAAAAAATTTTGGGAGTATACGAATACTCGTATACTCACCCACTCCCCCCCCTGTTTTGGAAGGGGGGATAGCTGAACTCGTCTTTAGGCGAGCTGCCTACGTATTCCTTTCGGAAATCAAGCCATCTCGTAGTTCTGATTGTTTGCGCGAGTGTGCTTACTCGGCTGTCATAGACTTCTCGATCGCTTCAGTCGCGGGATCGATGTCTTTGTCCGGGATTGTCTCCTCCGGTTGGGTGGAAGCGATGGGTGCGGAAACTTCTGGTTTCTCGGCCGTTGCTTGCTTTGGGTCGTCGTCTGCGGGCGGTGGCGTGACCTTTGCCCGTTTCGGTTTCACGATCGCGATCGCCAATTGCCTCAGCTTATGTTCAGCCAGGAAACAAGATCGCGATTGTCTTTGGCATCCCAAAATTACCGCGACTCCCGTAGGCGTCGGGAATTTGATGCCTAAGTGATACGTGGACAGGACCGCCTTCATGGAATTTATCCAAGGCGTGCCCATAATCACGTTGTAGATAGCCGGGAAATCGACTACCGCGAAGTTAACGATTTTCGTCACTTCTTTCGCGGCGACCGGTAGTCGGATTGATCCCAGGGTCATTGATATTTCGCCGGAGAAACTAGTCAGCGGTTTTGGAATCGGCTCAACTTCCGAGAGGTCGACTCCCATGCGTGCTGGCGTGTTGCGGAAGATGACGTTGACTGTGCTTCCGGTATCAACCAGGATTCGAGCAACCTCTAGATCGCTTATCACCAAATCGATGACAAGGGGATCGGCATGCGGTTGGTCAATTCCACCGGTTTAAGCATCGTCGAAAGAGATTACCCCTGTCGGAGAATCGTCCGTCGGCACCTTCCGACTCGAGCCGGTTTCGGCTTTACGTTGGTAGGATTTTATTGACGAGACGGTGTCGTTAAAGTATGGCGATTCGCCGATGATCATGTTGATTTTTCGGCGGTTAGCATTGTTACCCTTCTCGTCTACTCTTCGTCCGCGTTTTTCGCCCGACTGATTTCCCTGAGGCGGGGGTTTGCATGTTTTTGTCATTCTTCGGGACGCGGTCCGAATCGCGGATGAGATCCTTGACACTGGATATCTCGGAGAGCTCTCCCGTGACCAATTTTGCCGCAAGTCTGGCGCCGAGAACTTTGCAGTTCACAGTGGAATGACCACGGGTTTGGTGGAGGTCGCAGAAAGAATTCTCATCGTAATTTGAATTTCTCGTCCACGTGTTACCCGTAGTTCGCCCTTGTTCAGCTTCGGGGTTACTGGCGTATTTATGCACCCCTTGGAGATCCTGTCCCTCGTGATGGGCGAATTTGTCGTTACGAGAGCTTCTCTTTTTCTGCTTCTGCTCGGACGCGTTATCCTTTGCGGATTTTTTCGTCGGCTTATGCTTCTCGGACAGGATTTTAGTTTCCTCTTCGATGGTTATGAAGTCAGTGGCCTTATGGAGCGCATCCTGGATCGTCCGCGGTTTCTCGAGAGTTATCCATTTGCGGAACTTCGATTTATACCAGAGCGATTTCCTTAACGCGTCGATGGCAGCTTTGTCGCTAATCCCGCTAACCCTAGCCAGGACGAGTTTGAATCTACTCATGAAATCGCGGAGAGATTCGTCCTCCTTGTGCACCAAGCTCCAGAGATCGACGTCGGAGGTTTCCGGGTTAATGAACATCGAGTACTGCTTCAGGAATTCCGATGCCAGTCGACGGAAACTTCCGATCGAATTTCGCCTAAGTTTGGCGAACCATTCGAGCGCAGCTCCTTCTAGGTTTTGGACGAAGAGGCGGCAGTAGCCAGCGTCTTTTTCGTGGTCCTTGAGCTTGGCTCGTCCCATGGTGATCTGGAATGCTTGCAGGTGCGCTTTGGGATCGGACGTCCCATCGTAAGTTGGCACCTTAAGCTTTCCGAGATCGGGCAGTTTGATCTCGGTAATGTGGGCCGTGAAGGGCATTTTCCGAGACTCGTACAGTAGCCGATTGATCTCGGGTGCGGCGCTGGTAGCGTGGTGAATCTGAGATTTCACCGCTTTTACCGCTGCGGCCGTTTTGGTGATGTATTCGCGGAGATCGTGAATCTTGGTCAGACCGCCAGCAGTTTTCCGACCTTGTCGGCGTTTGCTACGAGTGACCGGAGATCGCTCCTCGGCAGTTTTTGCGTACCGCGCGAAGTCGAGTTCCCCTTCGTCTCTAGTAAAGGAACGTTCGGGAGAAGACTGCAGTTGAGGACTACGAGTTTTTCTTCTCCTAGGATGGACGTCGGCGTCTTCGTCTGTCGAGTCGGCCTGGTCGCTCGTTTCCAGGTTGACCCTTTCGACGCCGTCGCCTTCGGTCTCCTGTTCGCGAATAGGAGATTTTTCAGATTCGTTCAGTGTCGTGTCAGGTTTTTCTTTTCCGGAATTTTTTTCCGGTACGTTTCCCTGATCGATTCTGGGACGATCTGTAGGAGCGCCGAAATCGAGTCTCCTTCCGCGGATCTTGGTAGTTCCGCGGGGGTGAATCGCTCTAGTTCTCGCAGTTAGGGTTTCGAGCCGTTTTGCGAGCGAACCAATGAGCTTTTCCTGCTCTTCCAATTTTTTGTTAAACTCGGAAAGCATCTTTTCGACGGTCTCGGCGTTAGCGTTCGTAGTGTTGGCCGCAGACGCGTCTTTTGGTGGTGGTGTTTCAACGTTTTCGCGTTCGTTGCGAGTTTGGTTGTCACCAGTCATCGTTTCTTCGTTGGACATGTTGCGGCTACGGTGTAAGATAGATCCGACCCCCCCCCCTCCTTCTAGCGCCAAACTGTGGGAACCGAAATCCACCTACTGTCAAATAATCGTGAAAAAGAAACTTCGGGAAAACCCTAAGTTTCCAGAGGAACCGGCTATCTGCAGAACCGCACAACGAAGATTAAGATAAAAAGAAACTTAGCATTATTAAAAGAATAAACGAAAATCGAGAGCAAAGAGGTTCTTATTCCGAATCTGCGTCGAACTGGTACAAAGAGAGTAGCCGAAAACTTAAGAACGAAAAAACCCTAATTGAGACGCAGCTCGCTAACAGGAAACGGAAATATTCCTAATTGCTAATTTCTGGTGGTGAGAGCTCTGAATTTCGTGTCCCTTGCTTCTGCCCTAGACCTCCTATTTATATACTCCTCGCCTTGGTCATTCGGTCTTTCCATTTCGCCCAGATTCGACTATATCGGGAATTTTCCATTTTTCTCGATCCTTCCTTTTCTTCCGCGGAAATCTTCTATTTTTCTTCAAACCTTCCTTTTATCTTTAAACTTGACTTTTATTTTCCTCCTGCG